>MDKH01115399.1:0-45847 GCA_005239495.1 Nicotiana undulata | reverse complement strand
TTGACCATAAAATTACCTACTGAATATATGAGATCACGGGGTGACTTTGACACATTTGAACTTCAATACCCAATATACCTAATACAATGAGGATCAACGGAGTTCAAGATAGGGCTGGAATTATTCAGGAATCCATTAGAATACTAAGTCGAGCATTTCCTAGTGTTATATGCTCAGAGCCACGGGGATTTCTACTGACGATGCTGCCATTGTTTACTTCTGGTGACGACATCAATTATTAGATAAATGAAGCATAGTGGTAACTAGTATTCTTAGATGAGGTGGATGCTATGAATGTGACTTTCACATTTAAAAGACGTGGTTGTTTCCTGACATGAGCTGCATGCGGGGCATGTTCGGGATGACAAAGACACCAACATCAGATATCCTTTGGAGGCGACATGTTATGCATGGGGTAACAACAATTTATCCATTCCAGTTATGCCTTTCCCAACCACAATAAGCTCTACCGTGAAGTGGTCAAATATGATACACCATATGTAGTTCAACTCAAATAGCAGGACTCTCGCAACATGGATGCGATCGAGGCCAGAAAAGAAATTTATGGAATTTGTCTTTACTTCGAACAATAAGCGGCACAAGGATTCTATGCCACAAGAGCATGAGGATGGGTAAGAAGTCATCCACTTATGATATCATCATAATTCAAACAATTTGACCCTTCTCGACAAGGAGTACGAGCAATATCTTTTTTTTTTCTAACAAAAGAAACATGTCCCAATCCTTGATACCATGAGACTTCCTCTTTGATGCCATAAATCATAAGATTAGATTCACAAGGAGAGTTACCAGATGAAACGTATAATAAGGAAGCACGACTAAGGGCACCGTTTGGAATCAACAAGCTTAAACAGAGTTGAGTACATTAGAAGTCTATAGTAAATAGGGAAATTACCCACTGGGAGTTCGTCAGAATATTGAAAACCCCAGTAATATCAGAGGACCGAAACTAGTTAGTTAGAAAATAAAGGTATTGTTACATCTATCCCGTTTTCTGAATTCAGCGGGATTGGTAAAGAATATGGGTGGATCACCATTGATAAAAGAAATTGTATTTCTGGATACCAAGGACACAATTATGCTCTTCCCTCAACCCTTGAAATTGGAACTGAGAAACGGGTCAACAACTAGGGGAAGAGTAACTCAATAGCTTCACGACTAGTGGAGCCACTACAAACATCAAAATCAGTTGGATTCATAGCAACATAGAGCAGTTAACATATACACTCAAACAAGTATTATGCAAACCAAAGGAGGAGCGAAATGCTCGTCTTCCTTGCAACCAGAAGAAGGACAACCTTCAAGAATAACACGAGCAACAAGAATAAGTAGCATGATCCAGCTACATGGAGGCTCGACGGACCCTAGCTTCGATGGAGATTTAATAATGTTTAAAATTCATTGAGTAGACAAAATTCAGAAAATAACCTGTCGAAGAAGAGGGAGATTCTCGCCAAGCAAATAAGAATCTTGCCGATTCCGACCACTAGGCCAAAATGAAAGCCTCAACAAAGATAGAACGAGGGCACTACCATACTAGAGATGATGATGAAACAAAAAGAGATCTTCACCTATATCAACATTCAGATTGAAGCGAAAACCCGAGGAAAAAGGGTCAAGAAAAGATATCTGCGAAAATACGATAATGGTTCACCCCTTCATTTGATGAGAAATTCTTCGGGTATAGTCCCTTGTTAGAGTTTAGAAAGCCGTGTTGTAAATGGAAATTATATAGATACAACCCAGTTCAAGGACATGATTCTAGATCTTGATGTCATAAGAGATTGCATATAAGAAAATTTGCGGTGGGGTGGATTCACGAACTATTGGATCTCATTCAAAGAGTAGGTGCATGCAATGGTTTGTGACTCAACATTTATTAAGACCATGCCTATGAAGGTTCTTCAATATGGATGTACATATACAACAAGAGCACGTTGGTACCATACCGATATACTATAGGATTTGGTGGTGCAGGGACATCAATAGGGACAAGGGCACTCCCCTCTTAGCGATGCGTTCTACCAATCCCTCCACAACTCAATACATTCTCCTAACAAGCCCTTGGGCAGCCCCTTTGGAATCAATGGTGGGATCATTCCCTCCTCATGGCTTCAAACTCGTGAATTATGGTATCATGATTACTCGTTTTGAGAGTAAGGCTTGGAGAGAAATAAACTTGGAAGCCTCCTCATCATTTTGGGGTCCTCACCCGAACTTTTCTTGGAAGCCTCCTCATCATGAGGCTTGATCTCAGCAATCACCTCCGATTTTGAAGGTTTGGCGGCCTCGATAGTCTTCCTGGGTCGAGCCACCAACGCTGAGTCATCACCAACTTCTTCTTCTTCTTCTTCTTCTTCTTCTTCTTCTTCTTCTTCTTCTTCTTCTTCTTCTTCTCTCAACCTTTGGATCGAGTCCACAGTGAGAGCGATGACCTTCCTTCTGGTCCGTCGAGTCTTGGGTTTGGGGTCCTTGGACAACAAGACCCCCTTCCTTTTCTTGTTTTTCCCTAGTTTCAGAACAAGGACTTGGCCTCTTCCTCGCCACTCGGGGGCCTCAAGATCCGTCCTTGTTCAGGACTGCACGGAAATAAACTTGGTGAGAAAAGGAAATATGAGAAGTACTTCACAAATAAAGAAGAAAACTTACTGTGATTATTTGCCTCCCATTTGCCCTTTGCCAGGTCACGTCAGCAACGCTCAACATAGGAGGAAGTCGAGTCCAACTACCGAACCCAGTCCTCGAGGTCAGGAACCACTCGAGTCATCCAGGCGATCGCTGCATGACAAACAAAACCATTACATAAATCAAAAACAGGAATATGAAGACAAATAGGTAATATGTTACTTACGCTCGGGGTTCCACTTCTCGAGGAACGACTATTTTTCCTTTGGGATGAGGTTGCAGGTCCTCACCCGTACAAACCATCTCATCCAACCCCGGTCCTTGTCTTTCTCAATGCTCGAGAACAAAGCGTTGGTTGCTCGGCATTGGAGCTTGATCAATCCTCGAAAGAGTCGGGGTCGATGTAATCGCAAGAGATTGATGAGAGTGAACGAAAACTCCTCGATCTTGCTGGAAAAGAATCTGAGCATGATCCAAATTCGCCATAAAGAGGGGTGAACTTGGCCGAGGGTGACCTAGCACCTCTTGCAGAAGTCGATGATAACTAGGTCGAGAGGACCCAACGTGATGAGGTAAGTATAAACACTTAGAGAACCCTCCACATGAGTGGTAATACTCTCCTCAGGAGCGGGGATTTGTACCACGACCTCGACCCCCCAATTACAATCCCTCTTTAGATCCTCGAGATAGCCCGTTGTTATCGAGCAGATATATCTCGACACATGCTCACATCGGCCAGGGACCGATGGAGGGTTCTAGACTTTGAAGTCGGTTTTTAAGACACATGGGCCGGGAACATACTCATGAGGGAGCGGCTCCATCGGTGTTTTGTCACCGGCCGACCGGGAAGAAGAAGAGGAAGCTTTCTCATTTTGTGGAACGGTTTTTGAGGTTTTCGCCATTGATTTAGGTAGAAAGATGCGGAAAGAGATAAAACTTGGTGTTTTGAAACTAACGTAGCTGACTCAACGGGTGATGAAAGAGAAAAGATGGAAAGAGTTTAAGAGACTTAGAAAATTTGAAGGTGAAAGTAAAAGTTTGATTCAACAAAAGAGTCTATATTTATAGAGTTACGGTGACGATTCAGTGGTGTTAGTGGCCGACCGTCCACTGATAACCATTAATGGTGTGGGGAACTGTACCGACGGGATGTTTCGGTCACATCCTTTGCTTACTTCAAGGGGATGACATCATTATCGAGGTATTCAGAAAATCAAGGCTCAAGTATTTTCTTATAATTTTACTCTAAGAAACGAGGGGACTATCTATGTACGGTAGAAATTGGGGCTGCCCGATTTCACTTTTTGGTCGAGATAGGAATGTCACGTCAGAGAGCTAGGAGGTCGAGTCCGAAATCGAAGCCTCTTTTCAGATCGAGGTCGACATCAATCGAGGCCAGAAAGAGACAGACTCCGAGTAACATCGGCATAACTTTATAACAGAAAGGGTGAGATATCCGCAATTGGTCGAGGATCATGGCGTGAATCTCGGAACGGATCAATCTATGTCGGTTAATTAGCAGGTAATATGATTTCGTGCTATAATTAGAAGTGTACCTTATTTAGGACTCCTCTATTATATAAAGAGGAATTCCATTCATTTGTGACGCTCATGATTCAGTGATAAAATTATATACACTCGTTACTTTCTTTCCATTTCACTTACTATTCATCAGAGTTGCTTTATCATTTATTGTTGTTTCTCTTCCACCTCGAGGCTATCCCAAATTGAGGTCGAGGATTTGCTTACATACTGGTTAGGTTTATTTTATTGTCTAATTCATCCATTTATTTTCATGTTTATCAATTGGTATTGGATGAAATCACATTTCCTTAAAACCATAATATAAGTTTGATTGTTATCTGAATTTTAGGGTAAACAACAACTTTACACAAATGTACACTCGAAAGTCGAAACTAACAGTTCACACCCATATTAGTCCAAAAGATAATTTTACAATAGAAAATCTCTCGTGGCACGATGACTTTATCTTTCCATAAAACGACTGCCCTTTTCACCCCATTCCCAAACACACCCTACTCCTAACCGCTAGCCAGTCAGTCATTTCCGTTCACTACTTTTTGTTTTATTTTTGCCTATTTTCTATTTTTTTAAATTCATTATAAAATATTTGGGAGAGTAAACTTGACTTTGCACGCTCTTTGTCTCTTTTAAATATTTAATTTCTTTTTCGGTTTTTCCTTCTTAGGAAAAGGAAGTGACAATATGCTTAAAGATTTATTTTCTTACTGCACGTTAAGGGCGAAATATACCTCTCTACTTTTGGATATTGTCTTCATTGACCTACCTTATACTATTGTTTACCCTAAACATGGATAATAGTTGAATTTATACGTGGTTTAAGGATACATGATATAACTTGGCACAAACTGAGAAAATATATACATTAATATTAGAATTGACTGTAAAAGAAATAAATGCAAACCAAACGAATCGTATAGCCTTGGCCCTCGAGTTAGGTCACCATCAAACCAAGTGAAGCTTTCAACCTCGATAAGTCATACGAAGGGCAAACTTGGTTTTGACTGTATACAGATAGTCCCCTCGTTTCTCGGAAAGAAGATGACGAGAAACGATATGAATTTCCGAACTATGTCTCGATGGGTAATGACGTCAGCGACGAGCCCGACTTTGACGCAAGCGACGGAACGTCCTGTCGGTCCAAGTGCCAAGTCATTAAATGCATGTTAGTTGCTGGTCGGCCACTACCAGTTCTGAAACATCGCCAGCAACCTATAATACCCTAGCTTTTTCTCATTCAAACATTTATGCTCAAAGCTCTTCCTATTCTTGCTTTTTCTTCAAAAAATCCGTTTTCTTTACAATTTTCACACCCAAATTTCTTGAACTCTAATCAAACCTCATACCATCCTAATTCTATTTTCTCTTGTTTATCAATGGCGAAAGCTTCCAAAACTGTGCCGCAAAAGGAGGTCATTTCTTCATCACGATCCGCCGGTGGTGAGGCTACAGCGGAGCCCCACCCTAAGGAATTTGTTCCGGCAGGGTGCCCAACTGTCATTGACTTTATGATCAAAAAGACCTCCTCGATACCGAGCCGATGTGAGCTGGTCTCGAGGTACATATGCATAATTACTAAAGACCTCCTCGACAAAGTTAAAGAGGAATGTAACTGGGATAAGAAGCCTTTAGTAGTTCCTTCGCCCGAGGAATCGATCACTATCCACGTGGAGGGGTTTCTAAGTGTTTACACTTACCCCATCATGTTGGGTCCCTTAGAACCTGTCATCGTCGTCTTCTGTAAGAGATACAGTGTGACCCTTGGCCAGATCCATCCTTCATTCTGGAGAATAGTGATTCTCATCCGGTTCTTCACAAGTAAAATCGAGGGATGTCCTTTCAACCTCGATCACCTTATGCGCGTTTACAGTCTCTGGCTCTATCAAGGAGGAATGATCAAGCTTGCTCGCCGGGCCAGTAGGGCCCCATTATCCAGCATAGACGAATCTCGGGACGAGGCTGGATGGGTCGATTTGTCCGAATAAGGACTTTAGACCTGATCCCTATTGAAGACATGCCATAACCTAAGAAGTAAAACATGAATCGTAAGTAGTACTTCGACTTGAATGCTCAATTTGCTGTTTTACTTCTTATCTTCTTTCCTCATCTATGTTTCTAGTGTTGCAACTGTGGCCTAGATGCCGAACCCAATTACGAAACTCAAGAAATGGGTTGAGGGTCTGGTGTCACAGATACCATACTTCGAGAGTGCTTGGATAGTGATATCGAAGGGTCGATGGGAGGCCCACAATCATGGTAAGTTTCTTTCTCGGAATGGTTATCGTTCGAGATTCTTCTCGAACTTACTCAACCGTTTTCCTTTGACATTGCAATGAGCCCCCCATCCAGTGACGAAGAAGTCCTTCCCCAACCACCTTCTCTGAAGTAGGCCAAAGAGAAGTAGAGGAAAAGGGCTCCGAGTTCCCCGGGCTCGGAAAAGAAAAGACCGGCAAGGAAGTATCGCAAGCCCAAGGGGGACACTAGTGCTATGCTTTCGGACTCAATCCGCCAATTAAAGATGAATCCGAAGAAGAAGAGGAAGACAATTCCAAACTAGTGGCCCGTGTGTCGGCCGATGTCACCATATATGAAGTTCTTAAACCGGTGGGCGCTGAAGTTGAAAAATCCCAACATGAGGAGGTCGGTGAGAGAGATTTATCTGAAGCTTCTGAGCCAGAAAAGGTCGAGCATGTTCTACCCCAAGCTAGAGGGGTCGAGAGAAAGACCGAGGGATATGGTTCTCGAGTTGCTGAAGGTGCCCTAATAGACGAACTTGGAGTGGTCGACATCAGCAGGTCTCCTCATATTTTGGATTCCATGATCCGTGAGGCCGACATGTTGAGTCCTTAGGGGGTGACCGATATCCACGACTTCTTGGATGGGGTCGAGTCCGCTGCTTTGGAAGACATCACCGGGCTCGGTGACCTACCGGTACCAAGGAAGGATCTGTCGTCGGGTGCCGACGGGTCTTCATCGGGCCCAAGACAAGTGAATTGATTCCCGGCCCCAAGCCTTAATCCTGAATGAAGGCAGGTAATAGACTTTTCTATCCAAGAGGACGCCCGAGTTTTCTCTGCCCCCGTGGGGGTCGCTAGTTACCTTCGGCACCTAGTGACCGAAGAAGATCAACTAGTGATGGACGAGGTTAAAACCCCCTGCCTATTCAATGAAGCCCAACAAGCATTAAATCGGGTAAATTCGCGTGTCTTTTATTTCTCATATATTTTAACTTTAAAAGTTGTAAATGACCACAACATCTTCCCTTATGCTTATAGGCTTGGGTGCTGCATTACGAGGCTTTCCTCCGATATTGGGAGGAATTAATTCATCATGAAGCCGAGGTCCGGGACCCTCACTGAGAAAAGTGACACTTACAAACTTCTTAGTGAGAAGCTTCAAGACGATTTAGTAACGGCCCGTGACGAGCATGCCGAGATGGCTGAGCAGGTATTCTGAGTGCTTCATGATAGTGAAGATGAATTGGAGAGAGTAACTAACGATCCGATCCTGTAGGTCCAGTAGAGGCTCGAATAGATTGTATGGCTCCAGACGCAGGTAGATGCGATACAGGCTGAGGCTAAAGACTTGAAAAATAACATGAACATCCTAGCCTCGAAAAAGGAAACCGTCCAAGCACAATTGGAGTTGGTCGAGACCCAACTCCAAGCTGCAAAAGAGAAGGCCTCAGTGCAGGTGGAGAAGATCAAGGAGCTTCAATCTCAATTGGAGTTGGCTGTTTGTGATAAGGCAAACTTGGCCAATGAACTTAAAGTGGCCAGATCTGAGGTGGCCGTGGCCAACACCAAAGTCGATGCTAAAGTGGCCCAATTTAAGGTCGTTGTCGAGGCCATCCAACCGAAGGAAAAGATCATGGTAGATCATGAAAAACTCGAAGGGAATCCATCGAGGAAGTTCACGCTCAAGGCTTCGATATTATGGCTGAAATCGAGAATGCCAAAGCAGAGGAAACCAGGTCCTGAACGCTGGCCTTTCCTGAGGAAGACTCCGAGAGCTTGAGCGAGTCCGAAGATGGGGAAGATCCCGAGGATAGAGATGCTACCTCCGATGAAGACCAAACCACTTAGGCCTTTAGATTCTTGCTTTCTTTTGCATCTTTTTTTTGAGGTCGTTTTGACTGTTGTAAATTTTACATTAGGACGATTTGGCCTTTCTAAAAAATTATTGTACATAAATATAAGGCTTTCTTTCCTTTTTGGCTCTCAAATATTTCCTTTTCTTTTTTTATTTCTATTCAGAAAGGTTGAAATGACTTATCATGAAACAATAAGGTTATGTTCGAGGGTTCGAACAAACATTGCCTTTATTGCCTTTATAGTTTAAGGCGTTATTGGGGTTTGATGTTACCGAAGTGTTTTCCCTAAAAATATCTTAAGTTTATGACATTATCGAGGGTAGCTTTTTAGAACCGGTTGTGAAAGAACATTTTAATTTTTTGAAGGCCTATTTTTTTTTAAACGGATTTTGGACCTCTCTGAGCCGTGTTAAATTGGCCGTAGCCTTTTAGTTCAGGAGATGCCCATTGGGCTTGTTTTACCATTTTATCCGGGCTTGACCAAGATAATAGTCCCCGAGTGGGGTGGCCGTGGCCTTCAGAAATGGGGGAGTTTCCTAATAGGTCTTTTGCCCCCGAGGCCCGATGACTTGGGCTGTTTTAATTGGATGGAAGTCCCCGAGTGATGGAGTGGTCGTTCGTATCGCGGTTAAGTATTGCCCTTGGGCTCGTTATATTGGAAAGGGATGTAAAAAGGAGAATTTTTAAAACATAAAATAATTGCAAGGAAAGTACCTATCTTTGTTATTCTCTTTATGCCAGGGCTTAAGCAATATACGTGGGCACGATTCGTTTTTACCATTTGTCCCTTACAATAATCCTATCTATCGAGACCCTCCCTTTATGAAGTATTTTCCTTGCTGGAGTTGATATTCAAAGATAACGCATATCCGTTGGTATCTCCCCAATATTCGAGGTTGACTGCAAAGGGACCTCGGATATTGTTGAATTGATATTTAATGTTGATTCATAATCGGGCTGATTCATAAGGGAATAAGAGTGCAACACGTGCTTTCAGACCTAAAGACTTCGTGCCGAATAATCCATCATCGTTTCTTGTTGACCACCTGCAAGTGTTAGTTTAAAATAAGAAGGAAATAGAAAGAGTCCGTACCTTAGCAATAATACCGTTTTAGGTGAGCTACATTCCAATTGCTCGGCAGTTGTTCGCCATTCATCGTTCCGAGCTTGTAGGACCCTTTTTCGGTGACTTCGAGAATCGTGTACGATCCTTCCTAGTTCAGACCCAATTTCCCTTCGTTCGAATTTCGGGTGTTGAGGGTGACTTTCCTTAGCACTAAGTACCCGCCGTTAAAATATAGAAGATTGACTCTTCGATTGTAGTATCTCTCAATCCGTTATTTTTGGGTGGCCAAGCGGACGAGAGAGGCTTCACGCCTTTCATCCAATAGTTCTAGGCTCGTATTCATGACCTATTCATTTGATTCTTTTGTTTCATATCGGAACCTGATACCCGGCTCTCTGACTTCGACCGGTAATAGAGCTCCGGCGCCATAAACTAATGAGAATGGGGTAGCCCCGGTCTGGACTTCGAGGTTGTGCGACATGCCCAAAGAACTTCGTGTAAGATTTCCTTCCACTTTCCTTTGGCGTCGGTTAGCCTCTTCTTATGATTTTGGATAATGGATTTGTTGGTAGATTCGGCTTGCCCGTTCCCGCTAGGATGATAAGGTGTTAATATGATTCTTTTGATATTGTGATCCTCGAGAAATTTGGTTACTTTGCTGCCGACGAACTATTTTCTATTATCACACACAATTTCGGACGACATCCTGAATCGACATATGATGTGATCCCAAATGAATTCGATGACTTCCTTCTCCCTAACTTTCTCGAAGGCCTATGCTTCAACCCACTTAGAAAAATAGTCAGTCATAAATAAAATAATTTGAGCTTTACCTAGTGCCCATGGAAGAGGGCCAACAATGTCCATTCCTCACTTCATCAATGGACACAATGACAAGACCGAATGGAGAAGTTCCCCGGGTTGGTAAATCATCGATGTATGTCTTTGGAATTTGTCGCATTTTCGAATAAACTCTTTCACATTCTTTTCCATGTCGATCCGGTAATAGCCGATGCTGATTACCTTTTGGACTAGTGATTCGGCACCAAAATGATTTCCACAAGTTCCCTCATGAAATTCCCTCAAAATATATTCGGTATCTCCCGGTCCCTGACATACCGCTAGTGGACCATCGAACATTCTCTTGAACAAGGTTCCGTCTTTGGACAAGGTGAATCGTGCTGCCTTCGTACGCAGGGCCTTCAATTCTTTTAGATACAAGGGTAGCTTCCCGGTCTTCAGATACTCTATGTATTTATTTCTCCAATCCCAGGTCAAACTTGTAGAGTTTATCTCGGTGTAGCCTTCTTCGACTATTAACCTCATAAGTTGCACGACGGCCCCCAAATTGAGCTCGTTGTCCTCGACTGATGACACTAAGTTTGCGAGGGCACCTCACTATTCTGATCTCGAGGCACATGTTGTAAATTCCACTCCTTAAATCGGTGTAAAGTTACCTGCAACTTATCCATGTATCTTTGCATTCGTTCTTCCCTAACTTCAAAGGTTGCGTTAACCTGATTCACCACGAGGAGGGAGTCACATTTGGCTTTGATAACCTGCTCTCCCAAGCCTTTGGCTAGTTCGAGACCTGCAACCATGGACTCATATTCGACCTCGTTGTTAATCAGTTTTACAGTTCTAATAAATTGTCTAACCACGTTGCCTGTGGCTGGTTTTAGCATGATGCCGAGTCCGGACCCTTTTGCGTTTGAAGCACCATCAGTAAAGAGGGTCCAGATTCCCGAGGACGTACCCAAGTTTACCAATAGTTCTCTTTCAACCTCGGGTACTAGGACCGGCATGTAGTCAGCCAGGAAGTCTGCCAAAATTTGAGACTTAATGGCTATTCGGGGTCGATATTCGATATCATACCCGCTGATTTCGATGGCACATTTGGTCAGCCTTCTCGAAAGCTCGGATTTATACAAAATATTTCGAAGTGGATAAGTTGTTACAACATATGGGGTGACATTGAAAGTATGGATTTAGTTTCTTAGAGGCCAAAGAAAACGCTAATTTTTCTAGGTGGGAATACCTAGTTTTGGACTCACCTAAGGTCCAGCTAGCATAATAAATAGGAAATTGTGTACCTCGTTCTTGTCGGACTTGGACTCCACTTACCACTATCTACAATACTACCAAATACAAGTAAAGTTGTTCGTTCGCCCTCGGCGTGTGAAGCAGCGTCGAGCTCAATAAGTACCGTTTAAGCTCTTCCAAGGCCTCCTAGAATTCCAGAGTCCACGTGAATTTATTCTTCTTCTTTAGCAACGAGAAAAATCGATGGCTCTTAGCGGAGGACCTCGAGATGAATCGCCTAGGGCGGCTATGCGCCCGGTGAACCTCTGCACGACCTTTATGTTATCTACTACCGTGATGTCCTCGATAACTTTGATTTTGTCGGGGTTGATCTCGATACCTCGGTCGGATACCTTGAATTCGAGAAATTTGCCTGCCCCGACCCCGAACGCGCCATTTTTCGGGTTCAGCTTCATGTTGTATTTCTTCAATATACTGAAAGTTACTTGCAAATGCATCAAATGGTCCTCTACTCGCATGGACTTAACTAACATATCATCATTGTAAACTTCAATATATTTCCCAATTTTTTCTTTGAACATCCGGTTTAGTAGGCGTTGGTACGTGGCACCAGCATTTTTTCATCCGAATGGCATTACGTTATAGCAGTTGGTACCATATTTAGTGATGAACTAGGTCTTCTCCCGATCATACGGGTTCATTTGTATTTGGTTTTAGCCTGAATAGGCATCGAGTAAACTAAGGATCTCGTGGCCAGCCGTGGCATCGATCATGCGATCGATATTAGGAAAAGGAAAAGAATCCTTGGGGTATGCTTTATTTATATCTTTGTAATCTACACACATTCTAATTTTGTTTCTTACCTTATGGAATACCACTATGTTTGCTAACCATTTGGGGTATTTTACTTCCCGGATGGACCCTATTTTAAAAAGTTTGGTTACCTCGTGTTTGACGAAAGCATGTTTGACCTCGGACTGGGGTTTTCTTTTTTGCTTCACCGGATGGAACTTTGGGTCCAAGATTAGTTTATGGGTGGTGATTTTCGGTGGGATCCCTTTCATGTCAATATGGGACCAAGCAAAACCATCCATGTTAGCTATAAGAAATTGAATAAGTTTTCTCCAAAGCTCGAGAGTTAACCCCGTGCCCAAGTATGACTTTCGTTTCGGTAGATGTTCAATCAATATGACTTGCTCCAACACTTTGACCATTGATATCACAGCATCGGAGTCATCGGGGACTATGAAGGATCGAGGGACCCCATAATCATAATCTTCGTTAGTCCCTTGCTTCTCTGGTTGGGTCGAGGCCGGCGTATGTGATTGCTATTTGGCCTCTGGTTTTTTCTTCGAATTTGACCCTTTCATCGATGAGAGTTCCGATATTTGAATTACTTCATCGACAAAAAACATTTCCTTTGAGGCGGGTTGCTCCTCGTAGACTATTTGGCTCCCCCTGGTGTCGGGAATTTTATAACCTAGTGAAGGGTCGAGGGCTTTGCCCTCATATTGTGGATCCATGGCCTTCGAAACAGGGCGTTATACCTCATGTCGCCCTCAATCACATGGAACTTCGTCTCCTGGATGGTCCCGACCACGTTCACTGGAAAAATTATCTCGCCCTTAGTGGTTTCACATGCCATGTTGTATCTGCTTAGCACTCGCGTCGTGGGCACAACTTGATCCTATAGGCCGAGTTTTTCTACAACCCTCGATCGAATGATGTTGGCCAAATTACCTGGATCATTTAAAACACGTTTAACTTGAGTGTTATTCATGAGTATAAATGTTACTAGTGCGTCATTATGGGGTTGCATGATCCCTTCTGCGTCCTCGTCGTTGAAGGAAAAGGTTCCTACTGGTATGTAATCTCGAGTTCACTTCTCTCTTGTGATCGACACATTGGTGCGTTTTAACACTAGCCCTTAGGGAACATAGACCCTCCGACAACCATGTGAATGATGGGTTGGGGTTCTTCTTGCTCGTTCTGTATGTTGGATTCTCTGTTACTGAAGTGATTCTTGGCTCGATCACTTTAAAACTTTTGAAGGTGCCCGTCGTTGAATAACCGGGATACTTCCTCTCTTAACTGTCTGTAATCTTCCGTTCTGTGGCCATGGGTGCCATGATACTTGCACATTTGGTTGGGATTTCTATGGGCTGGGTCGGTCTGCAGAGGTTGAGGCCATTTAGTATTCTCTATGCGTCCGTTAGCCGATACGATGGCGGATCCGTCAACATTGAATTTATATTCTGACAGTCGTGGTGCTTCTTTAGGTCCGGCATGCCTTTCGAAACCATTCTTGCTCATGAGCCCTAGAGAACTATGGCCTCAATAATTTTTCCTTTCACCTTGTACAGGGTTGCGCCCTGGTCTGTTTCCCCTAGGATCTCCATTATAAGGTTGGTATCGATCCATGTTTAACCTTGGTTCTCAATCAATGACCCCTTTGACTCTTTCGACGGTCCTGACTAGATAAACGGAACCGGAAGGAGCCCCCAGCTAGTCATCTTCGACTCTAATCTTTGATTGACACCGATTCTGCACATCGACCCAAGTAACAACCGGGTATTCGATCAAGTTCTACTTCAACTGCTGTGAAGACACTAAGCTTCATATATTTAGTCCTTAAGTGAAAGCTTAAACAGCCCAATCATCGGCGACCGGTGGTAGATCCATTCGTTCCATTTGGAACGGTGACACAAACTCTCTGAGCATCTCGTTATCTTTCTGCTTTACCTTGAAAAGGTTCGACTTCCTAGTCTCGACCTTTATGGCTCCGGCGTGTGCTTTTACAAAAGAATCTGCAAGCATGGAAAAAGAATCGATAGGGTTAGGTGGTACATTATGGGTACCATATCATTGCTCCATTTGACAGGGTCTCCCTGAATTTCTTCAAACACGGATTCGATCTCTTCGTCCTACAGATCATTCCCTTTAATTGCACATGTGTAAGAGGTGACATGCTCGTTGGGGTCGGTTGTTCCATTATACTTAGGAATCTCGAGCATGTGGAGCTTCTTTGGGATCAATTTGGGAGCTGCGTTCGGGGGGAAAGGCTTTTGTACGATATTCTGGAATCCAAACCCTTTAATATTGATGGTGCCCCCGGGATTTGATCAACCCTGGAATTATAGGTTTCCACCTTTCTGTCATTTTTTTCGATTTTCTTTTCCCCCGAGTCAACTCGTTTTGTTAGTTCTTCGAGCATCTTCATGATCGTGGTATCGGTCCCTGATTCAGTTCCATTCGATTTCCTTGACATCGATTCGACCTTTTGAATTACTTCTTGGGATGGCTCGGGCTCGATCTTTCTTGGTGCATGGTTCTGGTTTTGGAGTTGTACTATTGCGGCTTGCCGAGCCTGCAACCTCTCAAAGATCACCCGAAAGAAGATTCTGCCTTCTTCATCACCATGTGTGCTCTGAGCGGTCGATCGAACATCCCTGCGAATGCTACTCTCAGTATCGACGGCCAAATTTGCATTAAAGGCTACGTGGGATCTGACGTTGATTGAATCTATGGGCGGAACTCCTCTGCCAATTGGAGGTACTTCGTTCCCTGGGGCGGCTGTGTTGTCATTTTCATCATGATGACCGAAGTCATTGTCCACGTGTACAAGTGCTGCTTGAGAGTTCGACATGTTGATCCTGGAATCAAAGATACTCACAAGAACAAGTGTAAAATAGTGTGTGTTACGAAGGTTAGTACCAGGCAATCACTATTATCCTTAAGCCCCACGATGGGCGTCAAACTGTGTACCATAAAAACGGATAACAATTGAATTTATAAGTGGTTTTAAGAATACGTGATACAACTTGGCACAAACTGAGAAAATATATAAATTAAAATTGGAATTAACTATAAAAGAAATAAATGCAAACCAAACGAGTCGTATAGCCTTGGCCCTCGAGTTAGGTCACCCTTGAACCAAGTGAAGATTCCACCGATATATGAACATGGTAACAAGATATTGAAATATATAAAAAGGCAGTGTATTGCGTAAATGTAATGTGATTTACAAATGATCAGACCCCCTTTATAAAGTAGGAGAGTCCTACTCTTGATAATTCTAAATTCAACAAGAAATCTCATGATTGTCTAATTAATCAGCCTCTTCTTGATACATGTCGTGATTTCCGCCGTGATCCTCGAGTTTTGCTCAATCTCTATTTTGCTTGGTCTCGATCTTGATCAGTCTCTGGGTCACGAGCTCAGCAATCTAACTACCCCCGGTTCAAAGAAAACCCTTGAAAAAGAACCGCAACATAAAGAAAAACCAAGGGGGAATTATTACACTACCTAACAAATTAAAACCTTTTTGTCTTTTTCTTTCGACTTTACTCCCTTAAGAAACCCGTCGAATGATATCCATCGTCGGGAAAAGTAAATGTTTTTTAAAAATATTATGTTTTTTTTTTCAAATTTTTTTCTATTTCTAACTACTACAATTAACAAAAAGAAAACTAAAACATACATACAATTATCTCCCACCCCACACTTTAAGTTGTGGCATGTCCCATGACACACGATTAAAAAGCATAAGATGGAGGAAACTTCCCTGAACTTTCTTCTTTTTCCGAGAACTTATGAACCCCCCTCCTAATTCTGAGTTCATTACTTGTTTTCGCTCCTTGGGTTTCTTTATGGAGCTCATTAAACCCAATTCTTAAGAGGATACCTGCAAGACCCATTTTTTTTTCTTGTTTTCATCTTGAGCGGTGTACTGCTCGTTCATGGTGATCCTTAACTTGTTTTTACATTCTTTCACAGGATCAATCCATGTATCTTCCTGTAAATCCCCAAAAATAAAATTCACATGATCAAGGTTAGAATAATAAAAAAAAGAGAAAGGTCAAGTGAATATTCCTCTGGTCTGTCCAAGACCATTCGTTTCTCATTATCTTCTATTAAAGGTTACAAATATGGAAAGGTGGATGGGCGTTTGAACTCTTCTTCCGTTGTTTCACACTCAACCACAACCTTATTCTCAATCATTTCAGTTGAATCAGAGTCTTCTTGTATCGTCTAAATCTCCCTCTATAGACGCTCATCCTCTTGAGTAGGCTTATTTTCGCAAGCTATCTCCTCTATATATTCCCCATTACAACGCATTGTGCTTTCTGAAAGTGTACTTATTATTTGAATCACTTGCGTTGTTAGGTTGTTAATGGCTTCATCATCTTGTGTAAATCTCTCTACCGGCTTATTTATGAACTTATACACAAGCTCTTCCAAACTATCATTCTCCCATTGAGGTGGTTGTCTCACTGCGCTTTCACTATAATAATGGTATTCATCCCAACCAGCGTTGTAGACGCCGGCAGCTACCTCGTAATTCTCTGAAAGTCAGCCCGCGCACGAACTCAGCGACCGCTAGAACTGTACACACCTGGATCTATACATGAAGTGCAGGGTGTATCACGAGTACAACCAACTCAGCAAGTAACAAAATTAATTAAGGAACTGAGAAGCAGTGACGAGCTATGAAAATACAGCTCATTTCAAAAGTTTTCAGTAGAGAGTGAACATGCTTTCAAATCCGGAATTTTAAGTCCAATAAGTTCGAGCTCAAGTAAAACAATATGAATCTTCCAGCAATTTCACAACAACAACAGATAGCAACGAAGTGCAACAATAAATAAGAGCAATTACAACCTCTCAAGGTTACAATCACTCAACTCATCTCAACAACTCATACCCTCGACTCTCAGCCCTCAATACACACTCTCAATAGGTACCTGCGTTCACTGGGGTGTACAGACTTCGGAGGGGCTCCTTCAGCCCAAGTGTTATATTGTTGTGGCGTGCAGCCCGACCCAATACTGTTGCGTCGTGTATCCCGATCCAATACTGCTGCGGCGTGAAACCCAATCCAATATATATATATATATATATATATATATATATATATATATATATAGCCCAAAAGCTTGTTGCAGTGTGCAACCCAATCCAATACTGTTGCGGCATGAAACCTGATCCAATATACCTCACATAGATCAAAGCTCGGCACTCAGGCCCTATCTTATTCACTAGCCTCTCCAGCCTCTCGGGCTCACAGAATATCACAATAAACAGCCCAAATAGAGACTAAAACAAGTACCAACAAGAAATGAGAGAGAGCTGAGATATAATACACAAGTAAGATGGTGACTGAGTACATGACAACAATTAGCAGTCAATTCAACAAGTATACGGCCGTTGCGGGTCCCAACAGTGATATCATACGACCTAAGCATGGTGTATAACATGAAAGGCAGTCAATTACTCAAACAAGGAGAAACATGTAGTAATAATGGACTATTCAAATTTACAGTCTCTCGGGATGGACCAAGTCTCAATCCCTCACGGTGCATGCTCACACGCCCGTCACCTATCATGTGCGTCGCCTCTAAATATTCACATCATACGAATTATCGGGGTTTCATACCCTCAAGACCAAATTTAAGACTGTTATTTACCTCAACAATGTAGAAATCCTACTCTGACATGCGCTTGCCTCTTTAATCGGCCTCCAAATGCCCCGAATCTAGACACAAACAGTACAACACCATTAAAATAGGCCAAAGGGATCACTTCCACAAGAAAACTATTAAATTAGAACAAAAAGTCCGAAATCGGCTCAACCCCCCCTCCCCCGGGCCCACGTCTCGAAACCCGACGAAAATCACAAAACTTGAAAGCCCATTCACTGACGAGTCTAACCATACCAAATTTATCAAAATCCGACCTCAATTTCCCCTCCAAAATCCTAAAATTCACTCTCCAATTCCCAAGTCTTAAACCCCCAATCTTCACTTCAAAACCTCACTAATTAGGTGTAAAATCAATGGGAAAACACCATTACTGAAGATAGATAGGCATAAGGAACTTACCTAAGTTATAACTTCGAAATCCCTTTGAAAATCTCCTCGAAAATCCCCAAAGTCCGAGTTCCAAAATGCGAAAATTGGGAAAAATCTCGAAGTCCTCTATTTATAGTTTCTGCCCAGCCAACCGCACGTGCGGTACTATTTCCGCATCTGCGGAAATCACTTAAACTCTGCCTCCGCTCCTGCGATCATATGACCGCATCTACGATCTTCGCGGGTGCGGAATCCACCTCCCACCTGCGCTCCAAACGCGCACCTGTGCCCCTAGACCTGCTTCTGCGACCACTGTAGGAACGGGAAAGCCATCGCACCTGCGTCCTCTAACCAGGTCCTCCTTAGCCACAACTGCGACTCCTCCTTCATTTTTGAGGGCTCGTACCTGCGATTCCCACTCCGCAGGTGCGGTTACCCCAGTAGCAGCAGCTTCAGCTGCAATTCTTCAACTCAAAACAATCTGATAACCACACGAAATCACCCCGAGGCCCTTGGGACCTCAACGAAACATAACAACAGGTCCTATAACCCGATACGAACTTAGTTGAAACCTCAAATAACCTCAAAAAAACGAATTACACACAGATTGAAGCCTAAGGAACTTTTAAACTTCCGAATTCCAAAAACGATGCCGAAACCTATCAAACCACATCCGATTGACTTCAAATTTTACACACAAGTCAAAATGACACCACGAACCTACTCCAACTTCCGGAAATCCGCTGGCCCAAAATCGCCAAAATTCCAACTTTCGCCAATTCAAGCCTAATTCTACTACGGACCTCCAAATCACATTCCGGACGCGCTGCTAAGTCCAAAATCAGCTAACAGAGCTAACAGAACCATCAAACTTTAAATCCGAGATTGTTTACACATAAGTCGCATCCAGTCGACTTTTCCAACTTAAGCTTCCAATTAAGAGAATAAGTATCTCAATTCACTCTGAAATTGCTCCAGACCCAAACCAACCAACCCGGTAAGATATAATACAGCTGTAAAGCATAAAAGAAGTAGAAATGGGGAAAACGAGGCTATAACTCTCAAAACGACCGTTCGGGTCGTTACATTATGGCTCGATTTACACGAGGTTGAACCTTGGCCTATCATGTTCCAACCTCGATTAGTCATACGAAGGGCAAGCTCGATTTTGACCGTATACAAATATACAACCAACTTTATCATTACCGTTATACTATTCGGCCAAATTTACCCCTACCATTAGCAAACTTTTAAAAATTACCCCTCGGTCCATCAGGTGACCCAGAATCTCCCGAATCATTTTAAATAAGTCTTTATTCTTCTTCTTGATCCACTATTTCTGGTATAGTTGGAAATTTACATGCTTTTATAATTGAAAAAAAATAAGAGAAAGAAATATTAAAATAATACAACCATTAGTAAACAAACTATAGTAAAATGAAGAATCTAAATTACGTAGCTTGTCCAAATTTCAAAAGTATTTACAACACTCCAACTTTAGTGAATTCGTTGCACCAAAGATATGGAGAATTTGCAAGTATTAGTGATAGAAGTTGAAGTTCCTTGGAGACTTTACATTATTGAATTGAACTTTGCTTTAATCAAATGCCTACGCATTGCGCATGCTTAAGTTAGTCGATCGAACTCTACACTTACCAGACAATAACAAAATATATACGAATATACATGTACATTTGAATGCCTGAATTGGCATCCATTGTTGATTCACCTTAATGTTGATCCATAATCTACCACTGATAACTTGAAACCTCTTATGTAATAAAATGTACTAAGGCTCACGTCTCATCAAGGAACATATGAAATTATTTGCCCGATTTACCTAGGGGCAATACTATACTTCAATAACCGTATTTTGTAGCATCCAATGTGGTTCATCTTATGGGTGTATTCTAATCCCGTGCAATTCAAGAAATACCTTTTCTTTAAATCATTACTCGATCAAAGGACTAAGTGTCATCCTCTTATCTATCACAATTACACCCTTATTCTACTACCAGTGAAGCATCCCATCTCTTCGAAATGATCCCAGTTTTAGACTCCTTTGCATTCATCAAGCCTATAGCGAGCTTTCTATAACTTACGGAAATCATCAAATCTCTTGTTTTGATGGGCTTAATCTCGAGGCCTTGCCTATTATCTTCGCCTTCTCGCTCATCTTTTCATATCCTTACTCCTATCTACCTAAAACCTTGTTGCTCTATCATACTTTAGTTCGCGACATACACATATCTATTTATACTACTCGCAACCTTCCTTTTAACTTTCTAGCACCATATATTTCCTTTCATGCCTTCTCGATTTTCTTTAGATGCATGCAATTACTTTTCCTGGTCGTTCTGCCACTTTTTTGCATTAATATTTGGCTTATCTTAGTTCCAACACATATTGGAATTTCATGCAACCCATATGATCTCGGATATTACCTTGGATTTGATTTTTTTCCCATTCATTAGCCGTGATAGGTGCCACATTCTTATGGAGTTTATAAAATATTGTAGTGAGTCTGTTGTTACAAGAACATTTCTTCTTCAAGTTACTATGCTTAGGTTGAAGCCTTCTTCCTTATTTCCTCAGCTAGTCTTTCCTTGTAGTACTTAGGGGAGACTCTCTAACTCATGTAAAGCTGCGAGCTTATTACATCGTAACCCGAAGGAATTTTTGATGTTCTTAATCGCCTATAATCATCCTTAGTTACTTACCTCTGTGCTCTTATGCTCGTATGGTTGGTTCTTAACTGAAATTTTGAATGTCTCCTAGTGGAACTCTTTTTTATTTTCGTAACACCTATACGACACCTTTAACTACCCAAATGCTTATCTGAATATTTCTCAAGTATAACAATGTCATATCTGCGAGACTGAATTCCATATGTTGGGGTTCACTATGTTTATCTTGCATGATATGTTGATTTATCTGTATCCTCTTGTCTAGCCATAACTAGACTCTTCCTGAATCAACTACTAACTACCCGTTGGTCCATTATCATATCTATATTCCGTGTAATCTCTCTTGGGTTATTTCCTTTGTCTTAACTTATCTCTTGCACTGGCTCCTTATGTATTCAGTGTTCTTTCACACTTATTTATCAATAACATCCTTGGCAGGAACCCTTACTGTCCCTCCCGGACGTTGTGCTTTCATAATGTTCTAGAGTCGTAACATATCTGTATAATCAAAATAAATGCAATCTCATTCCTTTTGCCTTTTGACCACAATTCTTCCCTTACTATTTTGTAATTACATGAACCATCTAACTCCTACTTAATACCATATCCCACCATCTTCCCATCTCTCTTCATCTTTTGCGTCTTTTCACATCTTCTTTGATTCTTACTTGCGTTGCGGTAATACTTCTCTACCAAGGATAATGAAATTTCTTACTCACAAGGGTGACACCTAGTGTAACTGGCACACTTAGTCCCTTAATCTTAACTCTGCTCACAGTACCCGCTTTAGGGAAGCGTCTTCCTAAATGCCTTTTAAAGGTTATTCTTCTGTTGTCCATTCCATTATCGTCGGAATGTGATCTCTGAAATTGTCATGATGCCGACTATTATCAAATCAGTCGGTCCCTGATTCATGTTCAGTTTATCTTATTCACTAGCCCATACTAATTTCTATTACTCTGAGGTCTAACTTTTCCTTTTGGTAATTATGTTGGAGTCACCAGCTTATTTTTCGAAATGAGTATATGACTTCATGGCTTATACCCTTTTATTGATTCAAGGCATGTATCCTCTTGTCTTTCCCTTCACTTGACTATCGACTCTGTCATTCTGTCATATTTTGATGTACCGTTATCACCCACTTATCATGTCTTACTCATAATACTTCATTTACTCTCTTCTTATTCTCCGACTAATATTTCTGTCTATCACTTTATTTAAAAAACTCCAACAAAACGTTCTTTCACCTTTATCTCCCCTTGCTTCATCTCACTGGCTCTTCGGGGTTCCTAACATTCTCTCTATTTTTTTTACTAGGGGCAGGAGTCATACTAAGATAAATAATCTAGTATTTCACTACCTATCTTCTAAAATTTCTGAATATGTTATTGTTCATATCTGATTGTACTATTCTAGAGTTCACTATCTGGGTGTCTCACAAAGATATCTATTACCACATTTGCACTATCTTTCGGAAATGTTAGCTAATGATAACAATCCATCCACCATTTTGGGTTACTCTAACCCCAGCTGGATCCTGATATCCCATCCTTTTCTTAAACAATATATGTTAGCTCCCATAGGGTATAACTAATCTGTTAATTCCCATGGGTGTATACAATACCTCAATTAATGTTGAAGGTAACTCAGAATACTTATATATCTTTGCATGAATTGTAAAAACTGATAATCTTCACTAACTGGGCACCTCGTACCTTCTTCACCTTGCTTATTTTACTTGTTGAAACTTGTACCTACCTTCTAATTCTCTTGTTGCTTTTTAAACCATAGGTGGATAGATATTCATGTCTTTAGTCTCCTTCTCAAAAAGCTTACACGTCTTAGTACACACATAATCTACTGAAGACCTTATATTTATTCGTCATAAGCACGAAGCAAAACCGAGTTACTCTAACTCAACTCTTCCACAACCACATTCAATCTCTCACCAACTGTCTTTGTGGATGTAGGTATCGTTGTATTACGCATAATTAAAATTTAGGAGTTTGGATTCTTTTAACTGAGCTCTACCACACAATCTAGAGTAATAAGAAAGAGTGACCGTCCTATATACCCTGTAACCTCCTGCTTATAAGTGTGGTGCACAATACACCCATAAACAAGACTCTACTAGACACGACATGTAAATTCCAAAGGACAAAACTGCTCTGATACCACTTTTTTTACGCTCAAACCATAGGCTGCGACGGGCACCCGGGGCCTTACTCAACCGAGTACCAATGTAACATATCTTTCTTTTCATACCATCGTGGGTAAGTGGGCCAAAAGGGCCGTCATGAGATAACCAGAATAAAACATAAGGAAATCCTAGACTTAGGACGAGCCAACATGATATAGAAACTTATACATGTGACATATAGGACTATCTGATCGAAATGATCATTTGTTCGATCAAAAAATAGGCCGAAATGGCCATACAATCATCCATATACATGAAGCCTCTAAGAGTACATAAACGTTATAAAGGCTGGGACATGGCCCCGTCATACCAATCTATACATGTCCAAAGCATACTGACCAAATAGGCAACTCCGGAGCAAGTGGAGTGCACCAACACCTTCCGTGAGCATCAAAATGCAACATTCCCAGACAAAAGGGACGTTAATACAAATAAAGTACCAAGTATGTAAGGCATGAAAGCGGTATATAAAAGACATGAAAGAAACATGGAGTAAAGATTAAGCCTGTAAGTATGAATAGCTATGTGAATCATAAAACATTTATAATGTCATGCGTATGCACATAAATGTCATATCATGCATAGATATATGCGTACATAACATCATCAAGCCTCTGAGGGTATCCCATCATATCATCTCGGCCTCTGTGGGCGAAATCGTCAACGTATGCCAGCTGATCAGGTAGTGGTGCGTATATAACGCCATAAACTTTCCTAATACCCCATATACATATAATATACGCGTATATAACACCATCTGGTCATGGGCCAATATAAATATATAAATTAATGCAATGCATAAGAAGTAAGTCAATAAGATCTCTTGGAATGTCATAAGATCAACATGCCTTCGATTAATATCATGCAATAAACTTTATCACTTACGTATTTTATGAGACCCATGAACAGAAAATACATAGAGTCATTTGTGAAAGTTGCGCGTTTGCTCGTTTCATTGTATCATATGGATCATGACAAAAGGAAAGAAAGGATAACCTTAATATACCTTATAGAAATCTGTCCAATAACAATGCTAAACTCAGCACACTGCACCTTAATCTACAACAACGTTGTCAAGTTACGAATGACTCTCTCATTTATGTAACGAAAGTAACTTAATTTGTAACAAAACAACGAGCTGCATTTCCCCTGATTTTACTGCTCCCTCAATCCCACTATAGGAGAGACAACAACACCATACGATCAGCAACACGAAAACAACCTAACTACAATTTGGGACCTTTAATACAATAAAACCCCCAAATATACCATAATACACCCAATCAACAAGTTATCAAGTAGCCTAAAACTGTAACGACGAGCGACCAACCCACTACCCTACCACATGTGGCGTTTCTCCACGCCCTTTATCCTTACAAACTCCATAAATAGGCAAAACGAGAGGGAAACACGAGTGGACTACAAAACAATCCGCTAAAAGTGGAATAAATCAAACTCACGGCTTCCGGTCACCGTCCCATAAGTTCTAACTATTAGGAAAAGAATTTATCAACCTTCCTTGATATTTAAAAGCTTAAATACAGGAAGTAGGCATTTTTTTTAACTATGAAGTACCTTCCAAAACTCAAAATACAAAGAAAAACAGAGGCACTATAATGATACTTATGTCGTAGGGATCGTTCTAATGTTATCGCTTCTTGATTTCATACGCAGGATGTTAGTCTTCTTTGAAACCCTTGTAGAGAGCTTAAGGATAGGTTTATGGGGGTTATCTATTCGTGTTCTATGAAAAATAAATATAAAGAAGACTTACAACTATATATATAAACTTTTAAAAAGTCAAAGAGGTGCTAGCTTGGCACCCTAGCATCAACCCTTCCTCATACGCTCATTTCTTTCTATCTGGACGTCGTATGAATGAACGATTAAGAGTGTTGGGAATTACATTCCAAGACCTTCAATTTTGTATATAATATGTCCCAAAAATACTTCTTATACCACACGAAATGTATTGCTCAAAAAGCTTCGTTACAAGGCAAATCCTTAGTCGATTTTTCCGCAACTTAAATCCGATTTTTCCCGCACTTCATATTTTATATGCAAACATAATAAATAGTCATATTATAACTTTAAACTCATTTAAATCATGATTAAAAAGTCTCATATTCATTATACGCCACCTTGGGACGCACATGGTGTAACAAATTCCAAGTGTAATGGGAGAAAATCACAACTACATTTGACCTAATTTTTAGCACATTTAAGATGTAACTTGTAATGACCTTTGCCAACTTTTGTTCCACAACTCGCTTGACTTCAAAAAGTAATACACGAATATCATACGACTAAAATAACTCATAACATAACCTCCTTTTCATGTTAAGAACCCTAGTATCACCCCAAAGTACATGTTATAAAATTCCTAATTTGTCGACATTCGACAAAACTTATTTTCTTCAATTTGTTTAGCTTCTATGCCTTTAAACCTGTCATGACCCAAAATCCTAACTCAGGTCGTGATGGCGCCCAACGGCGGGGTCGGGCAAGCCGTTACTACATTTCACTTGGGTTCTTCCTTATTCGATTAATTACTTCATTATGTACCAAGTTATAAAGTTGAAATCGTAATATCGAATGATAATTAACCAGTTTTAAACAAAAGCAGTCACAATGAGGCGTGGGTCCACAATATACATGTATGTACAGACATGATCTTCACCATCACTATGTGTGTGCCAGAAACTAGTGTCACGAGTATCATGGGCATACTAACTGGATATATAGAATATACAATCCCACTGTCTGAAATAAGTAGACGGGAACAAAAGCAAAAGAAACTTCATGGTGCTGCCTGAGGATCGCCAGGAGAAGTAGCTCACCGTGAAGTCAGGTCCGCTACAGTCAATATCTAGCTCCGGTCTGATAACCAGATGAACCAGCCTCAGAACCTGTACAGTTAAGTACAGAAGTGCAACATGAGTACATAAATAAATATGTACCCAGTGAGTATCCCGTCTAATCTCGAAGAAGTAGTGACGAGAGGTCGACTTGACACTCACTAAGGTCCAACAGTATAATATAACAGGATGTAATGAAGATAGTAGGCATGTGGAGCGGTAAACAACAAGTATGTATAAAACACAGAAAAATCCAAGTAAATGCTGGAAGTAAATAACAAATTTCCGCTTTCTTTTCCTCAACTGTCTGTCAAGTCAATGTCACCGAAACAGTACCAAATAGTCATGCGCACACAGGAATAAGACAACCGGCCGGAGTTGTAAAGGAAACATCCTAGCACTGAATAGTCGTAAAGCTTCCCCTGCTCGTGAATCATACGTGCAAGTCAGGTGCTGCCACACTCATACAGAATTATCATAAAGCTTCCCCCGCTCGCGAATCATACCTGTGACTCGGGTGCTGACACATTTACCGAATTATCATAAAGCTTTCCCCGCTCGTGAATCATACATGTGACTCGGGTGCTGACTCATGTGTATAGGTATATGTATACCGAATTTATCAATAAGCTCAATAGAGGCTATTCTTGTAACAAGAATTAACTCACTGGAAATGTAGAGGCAATCTTTCCATCATTTTCATGCTAGTTTAAGGATAATAAACAACTCAAAGTACGCCTAAAGATACATATAAGTCACGTAAGAACATGCTTGTGAGTCATAAAGCCACCCGACATGGCATAATAGTCGCTACGTACGGACTCTCGTCACTTTGTACGCACGTAGCCCCCAAAACATATTACACAATACATATAAAACACCTATGGGTACAATTCCCTATTACAAGGTTATAAAGGAGACTCAGCTCGTGTTGATTCAACCTCTCGGACCAAGGATGCGCCCGAAACTCCAAACTCTACACCCGAGGTCTCGCAACTAGCCAAATATTGTACAATTATATCAATTCAGGCTCAAAATAAGGAAATTATCCTATTTGTTCAATAAGTTCAACATTCTTGAAGAATTCCTAAAATTCAACCCCCGGTCCGCACATTCAATTTCTGAAAATTCTCGAAGGAATCACTCACCCGTAGCCTAAGATCGTTAATATACGATTTTTACTTGAATTCACGGCAATAAATGAGTAATTCACCATTTTCTTCAAGAACCCTAAGTTACTACCCAATTCTTGATTTTTCAATGATTTAGTGGTTGATACAATTAGTACTTCATGTATTAAACCAGTACTAGAGTGGAATTAACTTACCTTATCAGCAGCTAGGTCGTGGAACCTCTTTCCCCAAGCTCCCAAGTCTTTAATGGAGATGAAGAATGAAAGAAATGGGTAAAATCGAGTTTTAAATGAAAACACATTGCCTGGCCTACAGTGATTCCACACCTGCGGTTCGAGGACCGCACCTGCGGTCTCACGCATGCGAGCTAAAGCTCGCACCTGCGGAGCTGGACGAGTGCGGCTGGGGTCGCACCTACGGAGGGATGACCGCACCTGCGGTTCCGCTCTTGCGGACTTTTGTCCACACCTGTGAGAAAGGAGGGCCTCACCTGGGGCCGCACCTGCGATGCTTGGGACGGACTGCAGGAGCGGTCCCGCACCTGCGACTGGCAACCGCACCTGCGGTCACACCAGATCAGGTGCACCAGTAGTTGCATCAACTGGTTTGTAGCCTTGATTGGTGCCCGAGAGGCACCTGGGCCCACCCGAGCCCCCGCCCAAATATACCAACAAGTCCAAAAGCATAATACAGACTCGCTCAAGCCATTAGAACACTCAAAACAACGCTAAAACTCAAAATCACACCCCAAAACCCCTAGAATCATAACTTAAGAACTTCAAGTTCTTGATTTCTATAACCATGCGCCGGACCGACCTATACTACTCGGAATAATACCAAATTTTGCAGGCAAGTCATAAATGAAATAACAGAACTATTACTAGTCTCGAAATTCCGTTCGGACCTCGATAAAATAAAAATTGCGATCCAAACCAAATTTCAAACTTAAGGAAATTCTTATTTCTATATTGGGCTCCGAAATGCTCCCAAGTCGTCGAAAACCTGTTCCGAACATACGCCCAAGTCCGAAATCATCATACGAAGCAAATGGAACTGTCGGAACTAAATTCCGAGGTCGTTTGCTCAAAATGTTGACCGAAGTCAAACTTGGCCAAATAGGCCACCCTTAAGGAACCAAGTGTTCCTATAGCACTCTAAACACTTCCAAATCCCGAACCACCCATCCCCGCAAGTCATAAATCACAAGAAGCCGCTATAGAAAGTCTCATTTAGGGGAACGGGGTCCTAATATGCAAAACAACCGGTCGGGTCGTTACAAAATCCTCTTGGCACTTGTTATCCATGATCTTAAAGATTTGTAACCTACAAGGTAACATGATTAATTTACCTTGTTTACTTTCAAATAAAATCTCATTTCTGAGCTTACATCAATTGACTTACGACGTACTCGCATGTACGAAAACATGGGTGTAACACCCCAACCCCACCCTACCCCCGAACTCTCACCTCCACGCTAAATAGAAATATTATTTAGAGTATTTTCTTTTAATGTTCTAGATAAAGTATTTTATTTCTTATTTCAACAAAATGAATATTTTATTTTTATGATATTTAAAAAGTATTTTCTTTCATTTCAATAAAATAAGTATTTTCTTTTCATGATGTAGAAAAAGTATTTTTTTTCACAAGATGAGTATTTTCTTTTCCTGTCATTGAGAAAGTATTTTCTTTTATTTTTTTAAAAGAATATTTTCTATTCGAGTTGTAGAAAAAATATTTTCTTTCATTTGAATAAAATGAGTAGTTTCTTTTATTTTATTATGATACCTAAAAATAACTCAGTATTCGCCCTTTATTTTATTGATATAAATATTATTTGATGTTTTTTCTGTTGTGATAATGTGTTTCTTCTTTATTTTCAGATTTTTCTTATGTTTGAAGATCATTTTCGTCAACAACAATTAGTTAAATTCGACATCATGAAAATAAAGTACTCATTTTATTAAAATGAAAGAAAATACTTTCTCTACGTCATGAAAAAAAATACCCATCTTGTTGAAATAATTTTTTTTTCTACATCATAAAAAGAAAGTATTCTAAATAATATTTTTATATATTTAGGGTGGGGTGTCGGAGTAGGGCTGGGGTTGGGTGGTGGGTGGGTGAGAGTGGGGGGGAGGGTGGGGTGGGGGTTGGTGGAGATGGGGAAGGTTGAAAAAGAGTTTTGAAAAATATTTTCGCTTCTCTTGATAGGAAAATATTTTTTCCAATTGGAGAAAAATAAATTCATAAAGAAAATCTTTATTTAATATTTGAATCAATAAAACATGAAAAAATTAGAAAATATTTTTCAAAACATGGGTCAAGATACTTTAAGATCGAGCATTTCCATGAGTCAAGGTTGGGCATCATTATGTGTCCATTTGGGCTTACAATTTTTGATGGGTTAGCTTGGGCTAGCCCAAAATAATCCATTTCCAAAATCATTCTAGCCCAAACCCATTAAAACTTAGGCGGGTTGAACATGTCAAATGAGTTTAGGTTAGTTTTGCCACCCCTAAATCAAGTCATTCAACACGACATAGTGGTTATCCATTTTTCTCAAGAAAGTCTACCAAGCTTTGTTTATAGGAGTCCAACATAGTCCTAAAGTTCCTAAGGAATTTAACATTTTTTGCACCTCTTACATTAACAATAAAGCTCGTGGACTGAATCATACAGTTTGGTTGAGTCTTGAGCAGATTATTGATAGTCTTCAATATATGCTTTATCTAGTTTTCTCTCAGGGCGAGGTTCAAGATCACTACACGCTTTCCTGCTATTCTATTTGAAAGTGGATTTCCCAACCCAATATCCCACCAAGTCACGATGACACCTAACCCGACCATCTAGGTAAGCCAACCAATGAGTAACACAATCCAAGCAAAAATCATTAAATAAATATTAAAATAAAACTGCAAAATTTAATACAATTATTTCCAAAGACTAGTAGTACAAGTCATGAGCGACTAAGAATAGGAATATTGTTGGTTTCGCAAGTACACGGAAGTATGCGTGACCGTCAAGTAATAAAGTGAATCGAAAGTGTAACGACCCGACCCGTCATTTCGGGAATTTAATTTCCATTTGGTGATGTAAGGTCATAAATAGCTCCACATTGTGCACATCGACCTACGTGCGTGGTTAGATTCAGTTGCCAGATAATCTGGAGTCGAATTGGGAGAGAATTTTCAATTTTTGAAGCTTAAGTGGAGAAAGTTGACAAGAGGTTTGACTTTTGAGTAAACGGCCTCGGAATGAGTTTTGGTTAATGTCAACAGCTTTGTATGATAATTTTGGACTTAGGCGTGCGTCCGGAAGTGGTGTGGGAGGCCCGTAGAATGATTTGAGGTATTTTTGCAAAAGTTAGAATTTCGGCGATTTTGGCCGATAGGTGGAATTTGATATCGGGCTCAGAATGGAATTCCGAGAGTGGCTGTAGGACCGTTGTGTCATTTGGGACTTGTCTACAAATTTTCACGTCGTTCCGGGTTGATTTGATAGGTTTCGGCACGAGTTTGGATATTTGAGGTTTTGAAAGTATATAAGTTTGATTTTTGGTTTGATTCGGTGATTCGGGCGTTGTTTTGGGTGTTCCGAGGGTCCGACTGAGTTCGTGTGATGATATGTGACCTATTGGTGTAATTGGTTAAGGTCCCGAGGGGCTCGGAATGATTTAAGATGGCTAGCGGGAAGTTTAAAGTTTGGAAAAGGCAGCTGGTGCTGCTGTTCTGACGTGGCCGCACCTGCGGATGGGGCACCGCAGGTGCGAGCTTCGCCGGTGCGGAAATAGTGCGCAGGTGCGAGCTGGGGTGGACTGGGCAGCCTTCGCAGGTGCGGATATTTGGGGCGCAGGTGCGGTCCCCGCAGGAGCGATCATTGGGCGCAGGTGCGGACTGGAGCGCATGTGCGGTTACAGTTTCGCACCTGCGATCGCGCAGGTGCGGTTAAGTTGGTCGCAGGTGCGGAAGTCCTTGCAGATTCATATAAGCGAGGGTTAGCCATTTTCTTCATATTTTTAACTTTGGACTTCGGATTTGAGAGCGATTTTTGGGGACTTTCAAGATAATCGAATGGGTAAGTGTTCTTCCACCATAATTAATTATATCTCAATAATTAGTTCTTGTTTTCATCATTTAATTCGTGTTTTAGGTTGAAGAAACTTGGGTTTTTGAAAGAAAATTTCTAAATTGAAAATTCATGATTTGAATGACCAAATGACATCGGATTTGAATAAATTTAGTATGGTGGAACTCGTATCGGAACGGGTAATCGAATTTTGTAAAATTTGTCGGGTTCTGAGGTGCGGGCCCGGGGGTCGACTTTTGGGTCGATTTTTATAAATTAGTAAAGATTGAAACTTTATCGTTTTGAATAGTCCCTTATATGTTTTATGTGCATTTTGAAGTTATTTTAGTTGATTTGAGCCGTCCGGATGTCTTCCCGCCCGAGAAGTCCATTCTCGAGTACCGGTTGTCGTCTTTGAGGTAAGTATCTTGTCTAACCTTGTGTGAGGTAATTACCCCTTAGGATTTGAGTCTTCCATGTTGGTTGTAGCCCGTGTACGTGAGGTGACGAGTGCGTACTCGGACTTATTTGCAATTAGGTTGGCCTTTTAGGATTCTTAGGTTCCTATACCTCCTGCGTATGAAGTGGTAACTGTTATGGTTGAGTTCCTGACTGCTAATTTCATCTTTCTCTGTTGGTTTAGATTTTCTTGACTTCGATTCCTCTTTGTTGATTATTTGATCTTAATTTGATTTAGCTGAATATTTTCCCTCTTCTACCATTATGCTAAAATTTCTTCATAAACTGCCTAATTGATTAGAATTAGTATCATCTAGTCGTTTAATTATTTAACAGGAATTGGAATATCTATAGTTTGGTGTCAAGCATGCCCGTGAGTCGTACATGATGATTTACCTGATTTATCTTAATGTTACTTAGGTATAGTTGACCATCATTGGCGGTTTTCCTTGATGCCTCTTATTATTGAATATTTGTTTAAGCTGAGTTTATTCCGTGAAACAAACTGTTAGGCGAGATTGGTTATAGCTGCTTCCCTTGCCGGGATGATTGGTTCTTTATTTATTGACTTGAGTATCGCGAATCGTCGCTATATTTGTTAGGTTTTCTCCTCGTTACATTGTTTCATTGATACTCGGTTTCCCCTTAAGTGATTCCTGCTTATGAGTGAGTTTTGCCACTATTTTGGATTGAAGTTCTCATGTTGAACTTATCGTCGCATCTTGCATTTTGCCTTCCTGTTTTGTTGGGGTGCTCGTTGTGGCTTGTGAAATGTTTTTGTTGTGTTCTGGTTGTTTTCTCTCGGTGCATTTCATAGCATATTTACAGTGGGACTGCGGGCCGAGACCTGTGATCTTTCCCCTGTATTTCATAGCATATTTACAGTGGGACTGCGGGCTGAGATCTGTGATCTTTCCCCTGCATTTCATAGCATATTTACAGTGGGACTGCGGGCCGAGACCTGTGATCTTTCCCCTGTATTTCATAGCATATTTACAGTGGGACTGCGGGCTGAGACCTGTGATCTTTCCCGTGCATTTTGTAGCATATTTACAGTGGGACTGTGGGCCGAGACCTGTGATCTTTCCCCTGTATTTCATACATATTTACAGTGGGACTGCGGGCTGAGACCTGGGATCTTTCCCCTGCATTTCATAGCATATTTACAGTGGGACTGCGGGCCGAGACCTGTGATCTTTCCCCTGCATTTCATAGCATATTTACAGTGGGACTGCGGGCTGAGACCTGTGATCTTTCCCCTGCATTTCATAGCATATTTACAGTGGGACTGCAGGCCGAGACCTGTGATTTTTCCCCTGTATTTCATAGCATATTTACAGTGGGACTGCGGGCTGAGACCTGTGATTTTTCCCCTGTACTGCATTGCGTTGCATATTTATATTTGGACTGCGGGGCGAGAACTAAGATCTTTCCCTCTTCACTGCGTTTTGACAAGTATACATATACACACATATACATATATTGAAATGTATAACTGAAAGGAAATTATCTCCAAGAAAAGTTATGTCCGAAGGACTTCTATTTTTTAAGTATATTTGAAAAGTAATTGTCTTGCGGGAAAATGATATTTGAAAAGCAGTATTTGGAAAGTATATTTCAACATTTCATATTTCTAAGGAACTATGCTTAAAGGTTTCCTCTTTACAAATATATATATATATATATACATACGTTCTTAAAAATTTTGTTCAAGGAAGAATTCCCTCCCCTATTTTTAAATCAATTATCAATTTAAGGTTTTCAATATAAAAATCACGATTTAAAGGTTTTCACTCAAACTTTTGACAGCTTTACCGAGTTTATCGGCTAAGGCCTGACGTGAATAAATTGATGCAGTGCTGAGTTGCCAGCGCTCTATCGGGTTATGATTTCCGACATTTGACTTGCGTTCCTTCTATTCTCTTTGCGCATATTTAATTATAAGGTTCGTTGACCGTAATTGCTGAATACCTTTCCGTATTACCCTATCGTACTGTTAACTTTATCGAAAAATCTTTAGATAAATATTATGTTTTAACCACTATTATAAATATGCCTTTTCACTTATTAGACCAGTGGGGTGTCTGGACTAGTCCTCGTCACTACTTCATCGAGGTTAGTCTTGATACTTACTGGGCACCGCTGTGGTGTGCTCATACTACTCTTCTGTGCATTTTTCTTTTGCAAAGATCCAGGTATTGACTGTTGCTAGTTGTGTGGATCTTTGCTGAGGAGACTCAAGGTGAACCTGCTGCTGCGTTCGCAGGCTTCGGAGTCACCTTCCTGTTTAATTCAACTGTACTTATTATTTCTATACAGTTGTACTTAGATTCTTGTCAGAAGGATTCGTAGAGCTTATGACTTGTATTTATCGGGTTTTGGGAAATTGTAAATTCTGTCAAGATTTCATATTGAGACTGTTATATTTCCTTTATTATTATTGTTGTTCAATGAAACGTTAGGCTTACCTAGTCCCTAAGACTAGGTGCCATCACGATACCCAACGGAGGGAATTTGGGTCGTGACAAGTTGGTATCAGAGCTCAAGGTTCATAGGTGCTACGAGTCATAAGCGAGTTCAGTAGAGTCTTACAGATCGGTACGGAGACATCTGTACTTATCTTCGAGAGGCTACAAATCTATTAGGATGATTTCACTTCTTTCATTCTTATCGTGCGAGTTCATTGACCCTGAAATTTGAAATTTTCGATCCATTCTCTCACCGATGGTGAGGACACAAACTGCGGTTCCTGATGACGTTACCCCAAAGCAAGGGTCGCAAGGGTCAGAGACGGAGGCCGACGAGGAGCACGTGCCGCAGTTAAGATTTCTACCAGAGCAGCCGTTGAGAAGTCGCCAGTAGTTCTAGTTTGGGGAACATGTACTGCCTACTGCTACACCGGACTTCAGGAAAACCTGGGTGCAGTTTGAGTATGATTAGTACAGTTACTCAGGCGGGATTGATCCCAGGTGCACAAGCTACTTCACAGATCTGAGAGGAGTCCAGACTCCAATCGTCTACACTCCAGAGCAGCAAGACCATGTGGTTCAGGTTCCAGTTGTCTTGGCAGCACAACAGATGGTTTTCGTTCAGCCCGTGGTTAGGGCAACAACATCGGAGGGAGAAACCCCTTGGAAATTTTGGAGGTACAGGAAGTACCACCCTCCTATCTTTCAGTGGATTGGCGACATATGATGCCAGGGTTTTCTGGAAGAGTGTCACAATATTCTTCGTACTTCGGGTATTGTGGAGACGAGCAGGATTGCTTTTGTCACGTCTCAGGTTCAGAGTAGCGGGTTGTCAGTGGTGGCGGGCACATGAGTTGGGTAGCCCAGCCAAGTCAATTTCCCTTGCATGGATGCAAGTTTCAGAGATGTTTTGAGGGAGTTGCACTCCAGTCACTCCGAGATGCATGGCGCGCGGAGTTTGAGCAGTTGCGTCAGAGCACTATGTCAGTATTAGAGTACGTCGTCGGATTCAGTGAGTTGGCCAGGTATATACCTCGCTTGGTTTCTTCAGTTAGAAGGCACATAGGCCGGAGAGATCTACTGGTCCTTATTATGGAGGCAGAGTATGATACAATAGAGATTTTGTGGGTCAACCAGTTCAGTTGTATTACCAGCTTTGCATGGGAGTTCTCAGGTACTCCTGGGTCTCAGAGGACCCGTATTGTGTGGTTTCTATAGCCACGTCGGCAGAGATATTGTTTTCTATGTGGATATGAGCCACAGGGTGAGATATTATTCCAGGGTTCAGGTAAGTGTGTTATAGCAGGGTATTCAGGTAAGTAGAGGGCTCCCAAGAGAGGGAGGCCTGACCCATCGATGTGTTTCATATAATAGGCTAGAGGCCGTGGTGCCAGATATCATAACTCAGGTTTGTTTTGATCTGCTACAGAGGGGAACCAATCGTATTCCATTATAGTTACGCTGATCGGGACGAGTTCCCTTATTCGTTGTTTAATTTATGAGTGAGTTTCATGTTTTGCACTCTATTTTTGTGTTTGCTCCTGTTGGGAAATTCTATGAGTAGTAGTTGTGTCTACTGTTTTTTTATTCATCCTTGCTAGTAGTGAAACTAGAGGCGAGTCCTTATTTTCCATTACGGTGAGCTTTATATGATTCTCATAAGTATTTTGTTTACTAGCTGTGATTTGATACTCCATTGAGATGTGAGTTCAGTTAGTATTATGACTTATATCAACTAAGACGAATTAAGGGAGAAATTTCTATTGGTATGATATACTTTCGGTATGTGACTTAGAGTCGAGGATGAAGTCCTCGTGATATTTGTGATTTGATATACTTAGACCAGACCGAGTGCCGCGGTGGAATTTTTTATCAGTATGGGGTCCTTGTGATTTGTTCATATGATTTGCTTCTTCCTTGTTATATTGCTTTTGGTAAGTCAATATTGATAGAGAGTTATGCCTATGGGCTTGCTTGATAGTCCTTTATATGTCTCTCTTTTCATATCCATTCACTTTCGTTATGCGCTTCTTTAGTTTTGGCTTGCGGGATGGTGCCAGGTGGTGCTTAATATGGATTAGTGATTCGGGTGCGTAATAATGAGGTCTTCGTGTTTATTGCATCTCTATCAGTATTATGAGGTTTGGAATAGAGTTCGTTCGGAGGTGGGGCTAGCCAATGATGAGTTGACTTCGGGCAGCTGTTGTGATCAAAAGTGCTATTTGAGCCTAAGTCTGATGTGCTACATTGCGTGGTCCTGCCTTACAAGTGTAGGCATGAGTTAATGCAACTGGTTGAGGCTAATGACGGATATGGATTTAGGATCAAATCTTTTGGAAATGCTACATGCTCTCATTTCTCTCTAAAACTAGTAGAAAATGACCACAAATGAAGCCCTTAAACTTATTTATGAAAATGGGGTCGGGTTATAAAAATAGGAAAAATAAGTCTCCGAAACAGGGTCTGCGATCGCAGAATGGATCGTAGAACACACATGCGGGCCGCAGAGTGAATCCCAGAATCGCTGCCCAAAACTGGGCTACACTGGCCCAGTCTGCGACCAGATTTTGATTCTGCGATCGCAAATTCGACACAGGATCGCGTTCTTTCCAGCCTTCGGTAATTTCACCATAACTTTGTGTAGGAATGTCCAAATGACGAACGGTTTGAAGCGTTGGAAAGTATACTCAGAGACCTTTCATTTGATAGGTTATTCATCACATAATACCTTATTTATATATATATATTCTCGTTCAAAATGTGGACTGGTGCAAATACCTTTGGAATTTTAGCCTGTTATGAAATTTCCCATTTGGCTTAGACTTAGGCTTCCCCTTGGACCTCACATTACTTCTTATATGACCTATAAACTTATTCACCACATCCAATTCACTTGCATCATATTTAAAGCACATATAATATTATATTTAGTCTACCAGGCACCCCGAAATCCTATATCGCTTAGCAAAATTTTCAGGGGCCTTACACAGAGCTCAGTCCAGAGCTCGAACATCAGCACTTATGGTAGAGCCTCAAGTGGATCTAGAAGCGGAGGTTCTAGCTCAGTCGGTATATGTTGGACCAGTCAGGTTCCAGAAGGATTCATAGCTATGAAGTATTGTAGAACGTGGGAATAGTTGAAAGCAACGAGGTTGATCTACATGAGCTGTAAAGTTTAACATGGTGGATTATCAGACGTTGTGACCTATGACTTCGTGCCAAGTGGGGAGATCCACTATCAAGGGATAGATTGTAGGGTCATGTGTTATATCCGTTTTGGTCTAGAATGTATAAGGCTTGAGATTTTGCAAGAGATAAAGCTGGGACTTGCGGCATGTCTGCCTCCTTAATGACCCTATACCTAAGTACCAAAGGAGTTATATAAACCACTTTAAATCTACAGAAGGTCTACTCAGCGTGGAAGTCGCGGTTGCGGATTTTGGGGTGCTCCAGAGGGAGTACAGTGGTTGAAGAGCTTCTAGACTATATGGTTTGTGCCAAGATTTATCTGTATAGAGCTCTACTTTTGGGATCATTGTGCATCAATAGGGATAAGAGTTACCCCAAAGAATAACGAAGAGTATATGAATAAATGGGGTAGCTCAGCAGTGTTGAGTCAACATAGTAAAAGAAGAAATTGGCCTCCGGTGTTTGTGGCAAGCCTATGAAGAGGACAGCCAGCCATTGTAACATCAACTACTTGACTCAGTTCTCATAAATGATTTTGAAAGAGTTTATTTCTCAGACTCCCCATAATACGTGGCACATAGGGTTTGAACGATTGCGTCAGCTCACTATGACGGTGTCAGAATATGCCAACAAGTTCGATAAGTTAGCCCGTCATACTCCTACTTCGGTTCATATAGCTAGAGAGCAAGTCCACAAAATCATTAAAGGACTCAACTATGATTGTAAAAATTTGTACGACTCAGGGCATGTTGATACTTTACTTCGGCTAGTGGCAGAAATTGTCCTAGACTTGGGAGGGTCATATTTCATCAGAGCACTCAGTCTATGTGCCCCATTGCGGTTACAACTCAACTTACATGTCCATTTAGGGGAGAGGGGTCAGGATGTCGAAGGTGGAGGTCAGAATCCTAGAGGTGGAGACCCGACATGTTGATATATTTTCTAAGGTATTTTTGAGGTCGTTACATCAAATAGTGTCATTACAAGTACAATTTCTAGTTATTATAAAGTGACAATTTCCTTAAATTGATTTGGTTATGAGTATCTAAGAAAGTCCTCATAATATGCTCCACTCATGGGTGAGCTTCATAACCTTGAAATCTACTTATGTGAATACGTGTATTGAGAAATTCTATGGAGATAGCCATGTCTATCATTACGTGTTGTAATTTTGTTTAACCAAAAATATTTAAAAGAATAAAAGGGAATGTTTCGAGTGGCACGATGTGCATATTACTTGTGATTCAGAACTGAGGGTGAGATCCTCGCATTTTAATATGTTTTGGTATGTTTAAATCGAGCTACGAGCCGCGGTGGAAGTTATATAAGGACGAGATCCTTGTGATAAAAATTCTTGTGTTTAAATTCTTTCTTGTGAAATTAAAAAATTTACTATAGTACCAACAGGGAGTCATGCCTGTTAGGTTTATTTGAAATTTTTTGTATAAATTTATCTGTGCATAATTTGCCAAATTCGTGCTATAATTATTGAGCTTTAACCTACAAGGTAGGTGCCCGCCCATGTGGGGTTAAATGAGACACGTTAATTCGGGTAGATAATTATGAGGTCTTCATGCAACGCATCTCGTTATCAATATTGTGAAGGGTTGAAAGGGGATTATTGTTACGTGAAGTTATTTGGTGATTCTATAATTGATTATGAACAACTATTAAGATCATATTGAGCTAAAAGGGTTTTTCCATTCAAATGGTCGGACGAGTGTGGGTCGAACTTTCAGAAGCTCAAGATTGCTTTGACTACGGCGCCAGCGTTGGTGTCGCCCATGGGTTCAGGATTGTGCATGGTGTATTATGGTGCATCTCGTATTGGATTAGGTGCAATATTAATGCATGATTGCAAGGTGATTGCATATGTGTCTTGACAGTTGAAGGTTCATAAGAAGAATTATCCTGTCCATGACTTAGAGTTGGCAGCCATTGTTCACGCATTGAAAATATGGAGGCACTATCTTTATGGTGTGGCGTGTGAGGTTTACACGGATCATCGCATTCTTCAGTACTTATTCAAGCAAAAGGATCTTAATTTGAGGCAGAGATGGTTAGAGTTATTGAAGAATTATGATGTCACTATATTATATCATCCCGGGAAGGCTAATGTGGTGGCCGAAGTATTGAGTAGGAAGTCGGTAAGTATGGGAAACCTTGCATTTATTCCAGTTGGGGAGAGACCGTTGGCTTCAGATATTCAGACTTTGACTAATCAGATTGTGAGGTTGGATATTTCGCCCATCAGTGTTTTAGCTTGTATCGTCGGTCGGTCTTCTTTATTTGAGCGTATAGGAGAGCGGAAGGCTGATGACCCACATTTGATGGTCCTTAGGGACACAGTTCGGCAAGGTTGTGCCAAGAAGGTTACATTTGGAGATGACAGTGTTTTGAGGATGCAGGGTCGTTTAAGTGTGCCTAATGTTGATGGCCTTCGTGAGTTGATTCTTGAGGAAGCTGACAGTTCTAAGTATTCCATTCATCCAGGTGCAGCCAAACTGTACCAGGACTTGAGGCAGAATTATTGGTGGAGAAGGATGAAAAAGGACATTATTGCATATGTGGCTCGTTGCTTGAATTGTCAACAGGTGAAATATGAGCACTAGCGACCCGATGGTTTGCTTCAACAAATAGAAACCTGAGTGGAAATGGGAGCGTATCACTATGGACTTTGTCGTTGGACTCCCACGGACTCAGGTGAAATTTGATGCAGTTTGGGTTATTCTGGATAGGCTGACTAAATCAGCACATTTCATTCCAATGGCAAGTACTTATACTTCAGAGCGGTTGGCAGAGATATATATTCGGGAGATTGTTTGCCTTCACGGTGTGCACATGTCTATCATTTATGACCGGGGTACGCAGTTTACCTCCCACTTTTGGAGGGCATTTCAGCGTTGGTTGGGTACCCGAGTTGAGTTGAGCACAACATTTCATCCTCAGACGGACAGGTAGTCCGAGCATACTATTCATATTTTAAAGGATATGTTTCGCGCTTGTGTTATTGACTTTTGAGGTTCTAGGATCAATTCTTACCGTTAGCGAAGTTTGCCTACAATAATAGCTACCAGTTGAGCATTCAGATGGCTCCCTATGAGGCATTATATGGTAGACGGTGTAGATCGCCAGTTGGATGGTTTGAGATGGGAGAGGCTCGGTTATTGGGTACAGACTTAGTTCAGGAGGCCTTAGAAAAGATCAAGATTATACAGGATCGACTTCGTGTAGCTCAGTCTAGGCAAAAGGGTTATGCAGATCGTAAGGTTCGAGATGTGGAATTCATGGTTGGAGAGAGAGTATTACTTCGGGTATCACTCATGAAGGTTGTTATGAGATTTGGGAAGAAGGGTAAGTTTAGCCCTAGGTACATCGGGCCATTTGAGATTCTTGATAGAGTGGGGGAGGTAGCTTATAGACTTGTGTTGCCTCTAGGGTTATCCTCAGTTCATCTGGTATTCCATGTGTTTATGCTCCGGGAATATCATGGTGACCCGTCCCACGTGTTAGATTTAAGTTCTGTACAATTGGACAAGGACTTGACTTATAAGGAGGAGCCAGTAGCCATTTTAGACCGGCAAGTTCGTCAATTGAGGTCAAAGAGTTATCCTTCAGTCTGAGTGCAATGGAAGGGTCAGCCCATCGAGGCAGCTACTTGGGAGTCCGAGTCGGACATGCAGAATAGATATCCCAACTTTTTTGCCAATTCAGGTAATTTTCTATGTTCGTTCGAGGACGAACGTTTCTTTTAAAGGTGGAGATTGTGATGACCCAAAGGGTCATTTTAAGAATTAAGACACTATTCCAAGCTCGTTAGCCTTAAAAAGACTAATTTTAATTATCTTGATTTGCGGGCGCAGTCCGTGCATGAATTCGGAAAGCTTTTATGTGAAAATATGAGTAATAGTAATTTTAGAGTTAAAATTTGGTTTTTAGTTGACTTTGGTCAACATTTTTGGTAAACGAACCCGGATCTGTGTTCCGACAATCCTGGGAGGTCCATTATAAAATATGGAACTTGGGCATATACCTGGAATTGAATTCCGAGATCTCTAGCCTTAGAAAACAATTTTCGAAGAAAATTGTTCTGCTGGTTAATTCAAGAAATAAAGAAATGAAATAATATGTGAAATTGATGATATCATGGCCGTATTTTGGTTACGGAGCCCAGTACAAGTTTGTTATGATATTTAAGTCCTATTTGTAAAAATTGGTGAGAATCGGAATTGATTTGACGTGATTTGGACGTCCGATTGAAAAGTTAAAAAATTTGAGTGTTCTTGAGAAAATCATGAGTTTTGAGGTTAAATTCATAGTTTTTGATGTTATATTGATGATTTGATCGCACGAGCAATTCCGTATGATGTTTTTAGACTTGCGTGCATGTTTGGTTTGGAGCCCCGACGGCTTGGGTGAGTTTCGGATAAGTTTAGGCTATGTTGTGCTTGTTTTTTATGCTTCATCGTCGTTTCCTCAAACATAAATGATACCACATTAAGAAAATAAGCTCCAAATTCAGTTTTTGTTGAACCATTAGATCTGTATCGTAATTACGGAGCCATAGGAAAAAGAAACATCGAATTTGGACATTTTATGAGGAAGTTATGCTCATTTCCGTGTCGGGAAAATAATGTTGGTTTCTGGTGTGCCCAGTTCGCAAATGCGAACTTTTTGTCGCAAATGCGACTTTTTCCAAGCCCTTCCTTGTTTGCAATTACGAAGGGTTTCTTCGCCTTTGCGAGGGTCGCAAATGCGATATCTGCAACCTGTTAAGTGAGATTTTAGACGGGATTTTCACCCATTTTTCAATTTCCTCAAACCCTAAACATCCATAGGTAATTTTCCAAAGACCCAAACTTCTCCAAATCATTGGTAAGTGATCTCTAACTAATCCTTTCATTCCTTAACAACTTTTAACAAGATTACGATCAAAATTCTAGAGTTTTCATGGTAAAAATTAGGTTTTTGGATAGAACTTAGGAATTTCAAATTTTGGAGAATTGAACCATGAATTAAGGTCGGATTCCAATACCAATTGCATATCCGGGCTTGGGGAAGAATGGGTAAACGTATTTTGGTCCGAACCTCGAGTTTAGACCAAGCGGATCTATGGTCGATTTTTGAATTTGGATAGGAAAACTTAGCAAAATCATTGTTTTTCAATAAAGATGATTCCTTTAGGCTATGATTGATAGCATTTAACAAATTGTGATTGGATTCGAGCGGATTAGAGGCAAATGCTAAAGGAAAGGCAGTGCTAGAGCAGTGAATTGCTTGTGAGATCGAGGTAAGTGTTTGGCCTAACATTAGCTTGAGGGAAAAGGTGTTGTTGTTGTATTTGCTACGTGTTAGTGTTGAGTACGACGTATAGATGTGGTGACGAGTATCTATAGGTTGGTGTCAAGCATGCCCGTGAGTCTTATACTGTGATTTTGTGACTTTTGTTATGTATTGTCTACGCTTAAACTGAGAATTATCCATGTTGAACTAGACTTATGATGAATTCTTGGTAATTGACCATTGTTGAGCATTGGCTCTAGTTGAGATTTATTTTTGTGAAGTTAACTGTTGGAACGAGATTAGTTATAGCTGATTCCCTTTACGGGATATATTTGTCATATTTATGCATATGGTGAGGATGAGAGTAAAAGCACGAAGGGTGATGTCGTGCCATTATTCATATTCATTGCATTTTAATTATTGTTTGGCGAGGATGAGAGTAAAAGCACGAAGGGTGATGTCGTGCCATTATTCATATTCATTACATGGTGAGGATGAGAGTAAAAGCACGAAGGGTGATGTCGTGCCATTATTCATATTCATTGCATTTTAATTATTGTTTGGCGAGGATGAGAGTAAAAGCACGAAGGGTGATGTCGTGCCATTATTCATATTCATTACATGGTGAGGATGAGAGTAAAAGCACGAAGGGTGATGTCGTGCCATTATTTATATTCATTGCACTTTATTTATTGTTTGGTGAGGATGAGAGTAAAAGCACGAAGGCTGATGTCGTTCCATTATTCATATTCATTGCATTTTAATTATTGTTTTGTGAGGATGAGAGTAAAAGCACGAAGGGTGATACCGTGCCATTATTCATATTCATTGCATTTTTATTATTGTTTGGCGAGGATGAGAGTAAAAGCACGAAGGGTGATGCCGTTCCATTATTCATATTCATTAAATGGTGAGGATGAGAGTAAAAGCACGAAGGGTGATGCCGTGCCATTACTTATATTCATTGCACTTTATTTATTGTTTGGTGAGGATGAGAGTAAAAACACGGAGGGTGATGCCGTGTCATTATTCATATTCATTACATGGTGTGGATGAGAGTAAAAGCATGAAGGGTGATGTCGTGCAATTATTCATATTCATTGCATTTTATTTACTTGTTTGGTGAGGCTGAGAGTAAAAGTACGAAGGGTGATGTCGTACAACTTCCATTTCTACTTTAATTGCTCAATTTAGTTTGTTTATCATTGTTTATATCTGTCTTTTGTTGTTCCAATCCTTGTGATAAGATTCCCCACAGCATGACCGCTTCCCATTGTTTGTTATTTGTAAATTCTTTACTTGCTGTTATTCCTGTTAGCATGTATACATATCTCCAGGTTTTATGTGGTGTCCTTTCCTAGCCTCGTCACTACTTCGCTAAACTTAGGCTCGACACTTACCAGTACATAGGGTCGGCTGTACTAATACTGCACTCTGCACTTCTTGTGCAGATCCAGGTACCAGATAGAGTTAAGTTAAAGTAGTAGCTGATACTATTCGCACGGAGACACAAGGTAGATCTGCTGGCGTTCACAGATTCCTGGAGTCTTCTCTATATTATCTAGATTACTGTTTTATTTGATTCAAAACAGTTATACATTATTTCTTTGAGCCAAATATTTGTAGTATTCGCTAGTAGTTCGTGAATTGTGACACAAAAATAGTTAGATGTTAACATTAGTTCGAGTTTCGTTATATTATTTCACCCTTTATGCTGGATTCGTTTATGGGATGATATTGGACTTCGTGTTATATTTTATTTATTTAAATGATTGAATTCCTCTAACATTGGCTTGCCTAGAAAATATGGTGTTAGGCTCCATCATGATCCCGAGGGTTGGAAATTTCGGTCGTCACACATAACCACTAATGAATGTAGAAGAAGCAGTAGATAGGGAATGAGGCTATAATACACAAAACAACCGACCATGTCATTACAACTAAAGGAATAAAAATAACATAAACTAAAATCTACTAAAGAAAATAAAATATCAAAAGCGACCAATCCGCAAATACATCACCAGTCACAAACAAAGCCCGTCAAGGGCCCATGATCATCCACAATAGTAAAACAAGCCCGGCAAGGGCACACATGTTCATACAAAATGATAAGACCGACAAGGGAACAAGTCAAGCATAAATGTACAAATAAAGTATACTCCCTAAAGACACCCCTAACTAAAAACAATGCATTGCCCTCATTGCATAATATCATAATAGAATAAGAGTAGTTTGATGGACTCCATGAGGTCTGCATCGGACTAGCAGACTGCGGGAAAAGGCTTATCACTGCTGTATAAATCTCTGGGCCTCATCATCACTGGTATCATCAACATCATCATCATCATCCGATAAGAAAGAATACCCCTCAGTGTCGTCTTTGTCCTCGACTGGTATCTTACTGTTTGGCTGCCCCCATTTGAAGATGGCCATGATGCCTCTCCACATCTTTACCATGAACTTGCCCTGCTTCTTGTTATTCTCTTTCTCCTTCTAAAAGTCTTCCTGGAGATCAACATGTGCCTTGGCCATATTGCTATATGCTACCTCGAGCCTACTAACAGAAGCTGCTAAATTCTCATGAGACGTGACCTGGGTTTTCTGGGCCTCCAAATATGTCTTCATCTCTTCTCTAGTATAGCATTCGGGCATAGGCTGGGAGTGTAAGGGCCCACTAGGGAAATGTGACACTAAGTCACGAATGGAGGCAAGCTAGGAAGTAAGCATCACACAGGGGCCATCGGCCTGTGTAGCTCCTGAAGAGGACCCCTCACCAACAACAATCTCCATCTTCCTCTTCATGCTCTTTAGAACACCGCCTTCTCCTGTCACTCTCAATGGGTTAAAGGGTTTGTCTGCTAGTATCCAATGATCTCCATACCACTCCTTAACCTGCGCACGCCGGCAAAAATCTTTAATCAGTGATGGAAACATCAATGTCGAGCTACCTTGAAGCACATACTCCTTTAGTTCTTGAATAGCGTAATAATCGACATTCACTGGAATGCCATCAAGATGCAAGAAATCATTAGGTCCCTGACATATGGAACATCAGACACATTCCTATAAGGAGACACTCTACTCACAATGATATAAAACCACATTTTCGGTTCAACTGTGAAATCACCACATTTGATGCCCTTTCTATTTTTAACCCTACTCATTGTTTTGCCTGCAGGATAAAGTTTTGACACTAGTCAATCTGTCACGACCCAAACTGGAGGATCATGACTGGTACCCGGGCCATACCTGCCGAGCACC
>MDKH01028584.1:0-33354 GCA_005239495.1 Nicotiana undulata | reverse complement strand
ATCGTTTGTCCCACAAGGGAACCCAATAACAACCAATACTCTTCACAAAATAACCACCACAACATTTAATAACAAGGTGACAACATCAAATAGTCATAAAAGAATCAAGACAGTAATCAATTATGTCAGGAACGGGGAAAGGATCATGCTTAACAAGCAAATTGGGTGGTGCATAGATACTCGTCACCTCACCTATACACCACACCCGTGCATCTCACATAACAACCAAGTGGGGATTCCTATTCCCTCAAGACAAAGTTAGACCGAAAACTTACCTCAGTCTCGCAAGCAATTCACTACTCTAGCACTGCCTTCCGTTTGGAAATTAACTCTAATCCACTCGAACCTAATTACAATTCACCCCATGTTATCAATCATAGCCTAAAGGTATCATCTTTATTGAAAAACAATGGTTTTACTAAGGTTTCATATGAAATTTCGAAAATTCACCCCGGACCCACTTGGTCTAAACTCGAGGTTCAGACCAAAACCCGTTTACCCAATCTCCCTCGAGCACGAATATACAATTGGTATTGGAATCCTACCTATATTCGAGGTCCAATTCCCCAAAAATTGAAATTCCTAAGTTCTACCCAAAACTCAAATTTTTACCATGGAAACTCTAGATATTTGGTTGAAATCATTGTCAAAAGTTTTTAGGAATTGAAAGAAATTAGTTAGAGGTCACTAACCAATGATTTGAAGAAGTTTGGACCTTGGGGAAATCGCCTATGGAGGTTTAGGGTTTTAGAAAATTGAAAAAGAAGGTAAAATACTGTCAAAAACCTAATATAACAGGCTGCGGGTCTCGCATTTGCGAGCTAGGATTCGCCTTAACAAACCCTGGGCTTTCCGGGAAAATATCGCAAATGCGAACAGGACTTCGCATTTGCGAACAAGGTCCTTCGCATTTTCCACCCAGGGACCTCGCATTTGCTAGATCAGAGGCTTAACATTGGCTTCGCATTTGGGAAGCCCGACCTCGCATTTGCGAGATCAGAGACCTGCACACCAGATGTTTCAGCTGTTGGAAAGTTTTCTAAGTCTATACACTCCGTAGCCTACCCGGAACTGACCCGAGCCCTCGTAACTCCAAGCCAAACATGCACACACATAGAAAAACATCATATGGACCTGTTTGCGAAATCAAATCATCAAATTAACATCAAAATCTACAGATTTGGCCTCAAAATTCAAGATTTTCTCAAGAACACACAAATTTCCAACTTTTCAACCAGATGTTCGAATTGTATCAAATCAACTCTGATCATGAAACTTCACATATAGGACTTATATAATATAAAAAACTTGTTATGAGCTCCGGAACCACAACACGGTCCCGATATCATATATTTCACATAATTTTTCATTTCTTTATTTCTTGAATTAATCAAGCAGAACAAGTTTCTTCAAAAATTGTTTTCTAAAGCTTGGGACCTCGGAATTCATTTCCGGGCATACGCCCAAGTCCCATATTTTACTACGGACCTCACGGGATCATTGAAACTCATATCTGGGTCCGTTTACTCAAAATTTATACAAAAGTCAACTATAATCAAGTTTTGACTCTAGAATTCACTATTTCTCATATTTTAACATAACAGCTTTCCGATTTCGCGCACGGACCGCGCACGCAAATAAAGATATTTAAAATTAATCGTTTTATGAAAATTAAGCATAGGACGGAGTCTATATTTATAAAATGACCTCTTGGGTCATCACAATCTCCACCTCTAAAACACACGTTCGTTCTTGAACGGACATAGCAAGTTACCTGAAACTGCGAACAAATGTGGATATCTACTCTGCATGTCTGACTCGGACTCCCAAGTAGTTGCCTCAACGGGCTGACCTTTCCACTGCGCACGAACTGAGGGATAACTCTTACACCTCAATTGTAAAACCTGCCAGTCTAAAATGGCTACCGGATCCTCTTCATAAGTCAAGTCTTTGTCCAATTGGACAGAGCTGAAATCTAACATGTGGGACGGGTCACCATGATATTTCTGGAGCATAGACACGTGGAATACCGGATGAACTGAGGATAACCCTAGAGGCAACGCAAGCCTATAAGCTACCTCCCCTACTCTATCAAGAATCTCAAACGACCCGATATACCTAGGGCTCAATTTACCCTTCTTTCCGAACCTCATAACACCCATCATGAGCGAGACAGGAAGCAATAATCTCTCACTCACCATGAATGCCACATCACGAACCTTACGATCATCATAACTCTTTTGCCTAGGCTGAGCTGCACGAAGTCTCTCCTGAATAATCTTGACTTTATACAAGGCCTCCTGAACCAAGTCAGTACCTAACAACCTAGCCTCTCCCGGCTCGCACCATCCAACCGGCGACCTGCACCGTCTGCCATACAACGCCTCATAAGGAGCCATCCTAATGCTCGCCTGATAGCTATTATTATAAGCAAACTCCGCTAATGGCAAGAACTGATCCCATGAGCCTCCAAAGTCGATAACACAAGCGCAAAGCATGTCCTCTAATATTTGAATGGTACGCTCGGACTGCCCGTCAGTCTGAGGGTGAAATGTTGTACTCAACTCTACTCGGGTACCCAACTTCCGCAAAACTGCTCTCCAAAAGTGCGAAGAAAACTGCGTGCCCCGATCATAAATGATAGACACGAGTACACCATGAAGGCGAACAATCTCCTGAATATACAACTCAGCCAACCGCTCTGAAGTATAAGTACTTGCCACATGAATGAAGTGTGCTAATTTAGTCAACCTATCCACAATAACCCAAACTGCATTGAATTTCCTCTGAGTTCGTGGGAGCCCGACAACGAAGTTCATAGTGATACGCTCCCATTTCAACTCAAGGATCTCTATCTGCTGAAGCAAACCACCATGTCATTGATGCTCATACTTTACCTGCTGACAATTTAGGCAATGAGCCACATACGCCACAATGTCCTTTTTTATCCTTCTCCACCAATAATGCTGCTCCATGTCTTGGTACATTTTTGCTGCACCTGGGTAAGGCCATCGACATTAGGAACACATAACCTACCCTGCATCTCAAAATGCCACCATCCCAAATGTAACCTGCTTGGCATCACCGTGCTGAACTGTGTCCCTGAGGACTGCCAAATATGGGTCATCACCTTATCGCTCCCGAATACGATCAATTAAGAAAGACCGGGCGACAGTACATGCTAGAACACTGCTGGGCGATATTTCCAACCTCACGAACTGATTAGCTAATGTCTGAATATCTGAGGCTAACGGTTTCTCACTAACTGGAATGTATGCAAGGTTGCCCATACTCACCGCCTTCCTACTCAATGCATCGACCACCACGTTGGCCTTACCTGGATGATACAATATGGTGACGTCGTAATCCTTCAGTAACTCCAACCATCTCCGCTGTCTCAAATTTAGATCCTTCTACTTAAATAAGTACTGGAGACTGCGATGGTCAGTGAAAACCTCACACGACACGCCATAAAGATAGTGCCTCCAAATTTTCAATGCATGAACAATGGCTGCCAACTCTAAGTCGTGAACAAGATAATTTTTCTCATGGACTTTCAACTGACGAGACGCATATGCAATCACTCTGCCATCCTGCATTAACAATGCTCCAAGGCTAACTCGTGAAGCATCACAATATACCGTGAAAGAACCTGAATCTGATGGTAATACCAATACTGGACTGTAGTCAAGGCTGTCTTGAGCTTCTGAAAGCTCTCCTCGCACTCATCTGACCATTTGAATGGGGCACCTTTCAGAGTTAATTTAGTCATTAGGGCTGCTATGGATGAAAACCCCTCCACAAAACGATGGTAATAACCCGCCAAACCCAAGAAACTCCTAATCTCTGTAGCCGTAGTGGGTCTACGCCAATTCTTGACTGCCTCTATCTTTTTAGGATCAACCTGAATACCCTCTGCTGAGACAATGTGTCCCAAAAAGGCTACCGAATCCAACCAGAACTCACATTTAGAAACCTTGGCATACAACTGATTATCTCTCAAAGTTTGGAGTGCTATACGAAGGTGCTCCTCGTGCTCCTCCCGACTACGGGAGTATATAAGGATGTCATCAATGAACACGATCATGAAGGAGTCCAGATGGGGTTTGAAAACCCGATTCATCAAATTCATAAAGGCTGCTGGAGCGTTAGTCAATCCAAAAGACATAACCAAAAATTCATAATGCCCATACCTCGTCCGAAAGGCTGTCTTAGGAGCATCAGACGCTCTAATCTTCAGATGGTGATAGCCCGACCTCAAATCAATTTTTGAAAACACCCTGGCGCCTTTAAGCTTATAAAATAGGTCATCAATCCTCAGCAACGTGTATTTATTCTTAATGGTAACTTTATTCAGCTGTCGGTAATCTATATACATCCTTATCGACCCATCTTTCTTCTTCACAAATAAAACCGGTGCACCCCAAGGCGAGACACTAGGTCTGATAAAACCCTTGTCTAACAAGTCTTGCAACTGCTCTTTTAATTCTTTCAATTCTGGTGGCGCAATCCGATATGGAGGAATGGAAATGGGCTGCGTGCCCGGAGCCACATCAATCCACAAATCAATGTCCCTATCGGGCGGCATACCCGACAGGTCTGCAGAAAATACCTCAGGAAATTCTTGCAAGATAGGAAATGACTCTATGGAAGAAGCCTCAACATCGAAATCACGAATATGAGCAAAATAAGCCAAACACCCTTTTTCTACCATGCGACGAGCCTTAGCATATGAAATTACTCGGCTGGGAGGATGACTAGGAGTCCCTTTCCATTCTAATCGAGGCAACCCTGGTATGGCTAGGGTAATTGTCTTGGCATGAGAGTCTAAGATGGCATGATAGGGCGACAACCAATCCATGCACAATATAACATCGAAGTCAACCATATTTAGAAGCAAGAGATCAACACTAGTCTTAAGACTTTCAATGAATACCACGCACGAACAATATACTCGATCTACCACGATCGCATCCCCCACCGGTGTAGACACATGAATAGGAACACTCAAGGGCTCACGGGGTACATCCAAATATGAAGCAAAATAGGATGAAACATACGAATAAGTAGACCCCGAATCAAACAAAACTGAACAACCTCTATTACATACTGAGATGATACCTGTAATAATAGCGTCGGAGGACTCCGCCTTTGGCCTGGCTGGAAAAGCATAAAGTCGGGGTTGGGCCCCACCACCCTGAACCACACCTCTGGGAGGGTCTACACCTCTAGCAGGCTGACCTCCACCTCTAGCTACCTGACCTCCACCTCTAACATTCTGGCTTCTACCTCTAACTTCCTGACCCCTACCCGTTGCAGGCTGGGCTGATGGTGCTATAGCCGGTGGCTGAACAATGGCACGAGAACTCTGGTACCGCGACTGGCTACTCAGAAACTTCGGGCAGGCTCTCCGAATGTGCCCATATTCACCACACTCAAAACATCCTTCCTAATATGTGGGTTGACCCTGACTATAACTCTATAGCGGAAGTGCTATGATCGGAGCCGAATGAGCCTTGTGGGCCGACTAAGCAGAAGGAGGCGTATAAGAGCCACGGCCCCCTAAAGTACCATGTGAAACATGTATTACTGAATGGAATAACCTGGAAGAATGCTCTGCCATGTGCAATCCCGCCTCCAGATGAGGCACCACTAAAACCGCCGGAATGGCAAGGCCTCTTACCTAACCCCTGACCTCCCATCCCAAGAACTGACTCTATCCTTCTAGCTATATTAGCTGCATCCTGAAGAGAAATACCAGACCCCGTCTCCTTGTCCATCTAAAACCTGATGGGCTGAGCAAGGCCATCAATGAATTGTCTAGCCCTCTACCTCTCTATAGACAATATAATAATAGTATGTCTGGCCAGCCCCACAAAGCGAGTCTCATACTGTGTCACAGTCATGCTACCCTACTGAAGTCACCCGAACTGACGACGCTTATCCTCTTGGGAAGTGACAGGTAATAACTTCTCCAAAAAGAGATGAGTGAACTGATCCCAAGTCAAAGCAGGCGATCCAGCTGGTTTAGTCAACAAATAATCCCTCCATCACTGCTTGGCGGAACCCGTCATCTAAAAAGTCGCGAAATCGACCCCATTGGTCTCCAAAATGTCCATATTACGTAACACCTCATTAAAAACTATCCAGATATTCCTGAGAGTCCTCTGAAGTAGCATCACTGAAACGAGTAGGAAATAACCTAATGAACCTGTCAAGTCTCCACAGGGCGTCGGTAGACATAGCTGCCCCATTAGCGGGCGGCACCGCTGCAACTGGCAGAATTACCCCAACCGGGTTAGCTACTAGCGCCTGGTCCTAGGGAGTATACTGGACTGGAATATGGGTGGCAGGAGTCTGGATCCCTCCCCCAGTCTGAGGTACGGCCACAACAGTAGGGAATGTGCTCGTCCGGGCCACACTCTCCATTAGGCCCACTAAACGGACCAAATCACCCTGAAGAACCGGGGTGGCAATAAACCCCTCGGGAACTTGAGTTGGTCCCACCGGAACAGTCTGATCCAGAACCCCCTCATTGATCTCAATCTGGCATTCCGCAGTTGGGGCTGCTGCACGAGCAATGGGCTGAGTCCTGCCCCTGCCTCGGCCTCTACCCCTAGTAGGAGCTGCTGTTGCTGGAGGATCGGTATTCTGATCAGCAGAAGGTGAAGCACATGTCCTCGCCATCTGCGAGAGAGTAGAAGAATCCAAGTCAGTATTTGAGATGCAAGAATCGCATGATATAATAGAAATAATAGTGGAGTTATTTCCAAACTCAATAGCCTCTGAGAGATAAGTACATACGTCTCCGTACCGATCCTTCAGACTCTACTAAGCATGTTCATGGATTGTGAGACCTAAGTAAACCTAGTGCTCTGATACCAACTTGTCACGACCCAAATTCCCAACTTTAGGGATCGTGATAGCACCTAACACCATGTCATGACCCAAATTCCCATTCAGGTCGTGATGGCGCCCAACACCGGAGTCAGGCAAGCCAACACTAGTTTGCTAACGAAATTACTTAAATTAATGGGATGTTCAAATACCTCTCCAGTTTTAATTTAATAAGTCCTTTAATGAAAGTGAGGAAGTGGGGCCAATTGATTTAAAGTAGCTCAAAAATCATTTGCCAGCATAAACAGAGTAGCAAGATACTAGCAAGTCAACTACGTGTGCCAAGACCTAGTGTCACAAGTCCACAGGCGACTAGTGGAATATACAAAAATACACAAAATAGATGTACAACTGTCTGGAAAGGTAGACAGAATATCCAACAATAATGGCAACTCCACAGTGTTGCTGAGAAACGCCAGGAAGAGCAGCTCACCGTGTTGTCTAATCCAGATAGTACTCTCAGTGGCGGACACCGGAATAGTGACCAGGTGCAACAGCCTCACAACCTGTACAATTAAGTACAGAAGTGTAGCGTGAGTACATATAAACAAATATGTACCCAGTGAGTATCTCGTCTAAACTCGAAGAAGTAGTGACGAGAGGTAGACGTGATACTTACTAGGGTCAATAACCAATAATATGAATAAATAAGGCTAGAGAGGAAAAGTAGTCATGAAATCACAAGGCATGAAGTATCAATTATATAAAACTGCAATTTTATTCTCATGAGTCAAATAGTAATTACCACAAAAGTCTCAAGTTCCCCTTACTAGTGGAGTAATTTATTTGAAAATAACAAGACTCTCAGTCAAATACATAGCACATAATATGCCGAAGCGTACAGCCGAAGCGACGCGAAAATAAATGTGCACTGCCGAGGGTCGAGCGACACGAACCATAGATGCATCCGCTCGCGAATCGATCATGCGACGCGGTTGACATAAATATAGGGCTACCCTGCTCACGAATCATACATACGACACGGGTGCTCGTAGGCATACACATAATTTGTCAGGAAATTCAACAATTTATCACGGATTATTCTTGAATTCAGAGATTTAACAACTTACACATAGCTTCCTAATATCCTCATATCAATCTTAAAGATAATAAGCAACTATAAACACATGTAAAGATACAGGTAAGGCACATAAAGGCATGCTTGTGAGATCCTAAATTCTACCCGACATAACATAGTAGTAGCTACGCACGGACTCTCATCACTTTGCGCGTACGTAGCCCCCGCAAATAAGGACAATTCAATCATTTACATTTACCTATGGGGAAAATTCCCTCTTACAAGGTTGGAAAAGAGACTCACCTCGCGTAGAATCTACTCCCCTGTCAAGAACGCGCCCGAAACTCCAAATTTTACACCCGAGGACTCGAAACTAGTCAGATGATATATAAATATGTCAATGCATGCTCAAAGTATGGAAATTCTCCTACTTATTTAGTAAATTCACTATTCTTGAAGAAATCCCAAAACACACCCCCCGGCCCACATGCTCGGATTCCCAAAATTTTCGAAGATAACACTCACCCATAGCCTAATGATCATTAAGATATAATTTGTGTATGATTTCATGGTAGAAAAGTGGTGAAATTCCTTAAAGTTCATCAACCCTAGGATTTCACTCCAATCCCTTTGATTTCCACTAATTAGATGTTAATCTACCTAAGTTTTGGTGTAATAATCTAACATTTAAATAGAAATTACTTACCTCTTAGTAGCTAGGCCGAATACCCTCTTGGAAGCCCTCAAAATCGCCAATGGAGGAGAAGAAATGGTGAAAAATGGCCCAATCCCGTATTAAATGAGATCACTGCCTCACACCTGCGGCTCGAGGAACGCACCTGCGGTCTCGCTCCTGCGAGCTTGGGCTCGCACCTGTGGAAATTGGCAAGGAGGCTGGGGATCGCACTTGCGGAGGGGTTTCCGCACCAGCAGACCCGCTCCTGCGAAAAATGTTCCGCATCTGCAGTCAAAGGGGACCTCACCTGCGATACTTGGGACCGCAGGAGTGGTACCGCACCTGCGACTGGGCAACCGCACCTGCGGTCACACCAGATCAGGTGCACTAGCAGCTATTTTAGCTGGTTTTTAGCCTCGTGGGGGAGTACGGGAGGCACCTGGGCCCACCCGAGCCCCCGTACAATTATACCAACAAGTCCTAAATCATATTACGGACTCGCTCGAGCCTTTGGAACACCCAAAACAATGCTAAAACTCAAAATCACCCCTCAAAACCCCTAGAATAAAACTTAAGAATTTCTAAGTTCTTGATTTCTATAACAACGCGCCGGACCGACCTATACTACTCAGAGTGACACCAAATTTTGCAGGAAAGTCATGAATGACATAACGGAACTATTCCCGGTCTCGAAATTCCGTTCGGACCTCGATAACATAAAATCACATTCCAACCCAAATTTCAAACTTAAGGAAACTCTATTTCTCTCTTTGGCATCGAAACGCTCCTGGTTCATCCAAGACTCATTCCGGACATAAGTACAAGTCCGAAATCATCATACGAAGTTACTAGAATCGTCAAAACTCGATTCCGAGGTCGTTTACTCAAAATGTTGACCGAAGTCAAAATTGGCTTTAAAAGCCAACCTTAAGGAACCAAGTGTTCCTATACTATTCTAAACACTTACAAATCCCGAACCACCCGTCCCCGCAAGTCACAAATCACGATAAGCCGCTACAAAAAGTCTTATTTAGGGGAACGGGGCCCGAATACGCAAAACGACTGGTCGAGTCATTACACACCACACTTGCTAGGCAAGCCAATGTTAGAATTCGAGTAGCTAATTTCCTTGATTATCTTCTTAAGCGTCAATAAATAAATCTAAAGTAAACTTAATTTAAATGATTTCTGAAGATAAAAATAATAAAAAATTGAATAAAAACGAACCACGAACTAATCATATAATAGATCTAAAACTACCCCAGGGCCTAGTGTCACAAATCCACGAACTTCTAAAAGAATGCTACAAATAATGGCTGAAAGAAATAGTGCAACTGTTCTGAAGAAAATAAAACATTATATGTAAAGTGGGAGAAGACTCTCAGACTCTGCAAACGCTGGCAGATGTACCTCGTGTCTCTAACTGAATAGTGGCCGCTCTGGAATCCTCTACTGTCGAATAGTACCTGGATATGTGCAAAAAAATGCACAGAGTGTAGTATCAGTACAACCGACCCCATGTACTAAGTAAGTGCCGAGCCTAACCTCGGCGAAGTATTGACGAGGCTATGACGAGGCATTAACAATAAACATGTAATAGTAATATATAGAGCAAGTAAAAAATCTAAACAAATAAATTCAAGTACTCCAACCATAATAAAACAACACAACCGCCTCTTTCAGGCCTCAGCTATAACCAATTCTCGATAAAGTTCCAAATATCCAAAACATTGACCTTAAAATAAAAGTAGTGCGAAATATAAAAAAAATAGTAAAATAAACATTCTTAGCTTTCCCAAATCTGTGGGTCTCAAACCCTTGAATGTTTCAAGAAAAACCAGTAAAACATCATTTGAATTTCAGTAGAAACCATTTTCAAAAAAAAATTCAGTAAATCATAAGTGTCCTCCCTTATCTCACCTTTTTGTTGCGGCGTGCAACCCGATTCCACCTTTCTTCCCTTATTCCTCCTCCCTATATATATTACCCTTATCGCTCATGTTGCGGCGTGCAACCTGATCCCACCTGTCCACCCTTATTACATCTTTGTTGCGGCATGCAACCCGCTCCCACCAGACATATCATAACCTTATGTTAATTTATGAAAATTTCACAATTCAGGCCAAGTCTTTCACAACATTACCGTTTCAACAATAAATCACAACCTTATATTAATTCATAAAGCTTTCACAATTCAGGCCAAGTCTTTCACAACATTACCGTTTCAACAATAAATCACAACCTTATATTAATTCATAAAGCTTTCACAATTAAGGCCAAGCCTTTCACAATATCTGTCTTTTAACAATATATCACAGGAATATCAATGTGCATATATATATATATAAACTTCGTAAAACAGCACCAAACCGCTCAATCGTTTGTCCCACAAGGGAACCCAATAACAACAAATACTCTTCACAAAATAACCACCATAATGTTTAATAACAAGGTGACAACATCAAATAGTCATAAAACAATCAAGGCAGTAACCAATTAAGTCGGGAACGGGGAAAGAATCATGCTTAACATGCAAATTGGGTGGTGCGTAGATACTAGTCACCTCACCTATACACCACACACATGAATTTAACATAACAACCAAGTGGGGATTCCTATTCTATCAAGTCAAAGTTAGACCGAAAACTTACCTCAGTCTCGCAAGCAATTCACTGCTCTAGCACTGCCTTCCCTTTGGAAATTGCCTCTAATCCACTCGAATCTAATTACAATTCGCCCCATGTTATCAATCATAGCCTAAAGGTATCATCTTTATTGAAAAACAATGGTTTTACTAAGGTTTCATATGAAAATTCGAAAATTCACCCCGGACCCACTTGGTCTAAATTCGAGGTTCATACCAAAACATGTTTACCCAATCTCCCTGGAGCACGAATACACAATTGGTGTTGGAATCCGACCTCTATTTGAGGTCCAATTCCCCAAAAATTAAAATTCCTAAGTTCTACCCAAAACTCAAATTTTTACCATGGAAACTCTACATTTTCGGTTGAAATCATTGTCAAAAGTTGTTAGGAATTGAAAGATATTAATTAGAGGTCACTTACCAATGATTTGAAGAAGTTTGGACCTTGAGAAAATCTCCTATGGAGGTTTAGGGTTTTAGAAAATTAGAAAAGAAGGTAAAATCTCTTCAAAAAGCTGATATAACAGGTTGCGAGTCTCGCATTTGCGAGCTGGGTTTCACATTTGCGAACCCTGGGCTTTCCGGGCATATATCGCAAATGCGAACAGGACCTCGCATTTGCGAACAAGGTCCTTCGCATTTGCGACCCAGGGACCTTGAATTTGCGAGATCAGAGGCTTAACATTGGCTTCGCATTTGCGAAGCCCGACCTCGCATTTGCGAGATCAGAGGCTTAACATTGGCTTCGCATTTGCGAAGCCCGACCTCGCATTTGCGTGATCAGAGACCTGCACACTAGATGTTTCAGCTGTTGGAAATTTTTCTAAGGTTAGACACTCTGTAGCCTACCTGAACTCAACCGAGCCCTCGTGACTCCAAATCAAACATGCACAACCATCTATAAACATCATACGGACCTATTTGTAAAATCAAATCATCAAATTAACATCAAAATCTATAGATTTGGCCTCAAAATTCAAGATTTTCTCAAGAACACTCAAATTTTCTACTTTTCAACCGGATGTCCGAATTATATCAAATCAACTCCGATTCTCATGAAAATTCACAGATAGGACTTATATAACATAACAAACTTATTTCTGTCTTCGAAATCACAATGCGGGCCCGATATCATATATTTCACATAATTTTTCATTTCTTTATTTCTTGAATGAACCAACAAAATAATTTTCTTTAAAAATTATTTTCTATGGCTTGGGACCTCGGAATTCATTTCCGGGCATACGCCCAAGTCCCATATTTTACTGCGGACCTCCCGGGATAGTCGGAACATAGATCCAGGTCCGTTTACTCAAAATGTTGACCAAAGTCAACTATAATCAAGTTTTAACTCTATAATTCACTATTTCTCATATTTTAACATTACAGCTTTCCGATTTTTGCGCCCGGACTGCGCACGCAAATCAAGATATTTAAAATTAATCTTTTTATGACAATTACGCATAGGACATAATCTATATTTATAAAATGACCTCTTGGGTCATCATACTTACCTTGCATACATGTACTCTTAAGGTATGTGGGGAGGTTGTGAGTTAAAGATAGAAAAAAATGGGGTGTGGGTTGGTGTAGTCTTTCATAAATAGGGGACATGAAACCATAATATACGCATAGTGTTTGATAAAATTCCTATGTGAGCTAGAATCATGATCGTTTCCCTAATTTTGGTTCAATTTTGCTATATTGCTAAAATAGATTGATGTTGCTAATATTCCGGAACATCTTAGAGTTTTAAGAAGCTCAATTGAGGTAGGTTGGCTAAACGCCTTCTTCTTAGAAATTAATCCCTTGGTATTCATGCAATCGACGAAGTCCCAAATTAAACGTCCTAGAAATTGCTATCCCGAATGTGCTTGCTATGCAAAATATATGTGTAATATGTATTCCCATGCTTTCATCATGTTATCTCGTTATCTGAAGAAATGTTGAAGACTTAGAATATGTGCTAAAATGCCTGGACTTCAAGTCAAATTAGATTAAAGATTGTTATGCCAAATTGTGTGAAAAGCCTCTATGTGCCTTGAATTCTAAATTGCTCACATGTGAAATAAAGATTCATGAATGAAAAACCATGTTTTTATTGATGATGATAATGATGTTGGCATGTGGAAAAGAACTTGAATTATGAAATAAGTCCAAGTGCCAAGAAAGACTTTATAATTGAAGCCACTTGTGACAATATGCTGAAAACATGGAAAGAATATGAAGTAAGATGATCGATTGAAGTGGTTGATGTATCAAATGAGATGGCTTAGCTGATTGGGCCGAGATCAGACTCCGTATAATAACACGGTGGTATTGTGAGTGAAATTTTTAATATGGTTAATGTCTCAAATGAGATGTCTTAGCCGATCCTGCCGAGATTGGACTCCGTGTAGTAACACAATGGTATTGTGAATGAAATAGTGAATATTATTCATGTCTCAAATGAGATGGCTTAGCCGATCGGACCGAGATCGGACTTCCTGTAAGAACACAATGGTATTGTGCATTGTGGTATATTGTCATTAAAAACCATCCAACTAATAACGTGGCAATTGACTTGAAAATCTAAGTGGTATTTATCTTGACGTTTTAGTGTTATTTACAGCTCATATTGCTTCTTGATTGTTTTCCTTGTGTTACTATTCATTTTATTGAAATGGTGTTTAGTTTTCATACTAGTACTATTCGACAGTACAAATGTCTCTTTTGCCGGGGACACTACATCTTTAAATGGATGCAAGTGGTTCCATAGCAGACAAAGTTGATCACAGACAGGTGACACATCCTATTCTCAGCAAACTCGGTGAGCTCTATTTCATTCCGGGGTCATGTACTATATCTTTCGCTTAAATTGTTGTACTTTTTGAGGAATGGTCTTGACCTTGTTGCTGGAACCTTCTTTACACTCTTTTGTATCGTTAGAGGCTCCGTAGACGCTAAGTGGGTTGTATATGGGTGCTACAAAAGTCATACGAATTATGTTGTATTTTGGATTTTTGTTTCACTAAATCACAAAATGTATGTATTTTGAAACATAACAGGGAAGTAGCAAACTAAAATCATTTAGTAATGTCTATATATATATGGTCCTTCTACTGTTTAGCTTATAAAAACATGACTTCTCTAATCATAAGCGAGTAGGATAGAAAGTGTCTAACATGCTTGCTCAATCAGGCCCACTCGGTTGAGTGTCGGCCACGCTCCTCGATGTTGGGGCGTGACATGTTGGATCTCTTGGTTTCGACGGCGACGATTAATTCTAATGGGGGGGGGGGGTCGAAATTAAAGGGAAAATGGAGATAAACTTGGAGTCGTTAATCTATAAGATTGACAGTTCGGATGCATTGTGCTTGTTGTGTGAGCGACTGATGTGGGTGACGTGGTGTAATGCTATTGGGTTAATAGAAGTGGCATGGATTACCAGAGTGGAGAGGGAGAGGTATTTGGACTGGGTCAATTTTGGATTGGGCTTTGCATTAAGGCTAAAAATACTTTAAATAATAGCCACTTCATGGTTCATTAAGAGATTGTAGTTTTAGCCTTTTAGCTTCTAATCCTTTTGAAATTGAATTAAATTAACTCAATTACTTTCAATAAAATATAGTGAAAATTATAATTATCAAAAACACTACTAATTATTGACGGCCAATTTTGACTCTCTTTTTCAATCAATTTTTTATGCTTAATAATTTACGATGAATGTTTTGAAAGTATTTTCAACCAGTAAATACCTATTTTATAAAATTAACAAAGTATTAGTAGTTTTGAAGTTATCAACTTAACATTAGTATTATGTAATTAAAAATATACTAACAATTTTAAGATTATATACGTCACATAGACTTTAAAACTAATTTAATTACTCCTCAATTTCTAGTTAATTAGGCTACTATGTTAATAATTCGAAATTAAAGTATTCATAAGCAATTAAATACAATAGTTAGTAATGTATATAAAAGTTATAATTTTACTGCATTTTATTGAAAATAATTAAGCTTGTTTAATTTAATTATTTCACGACCCAATTTTCCTCCGTTGAGAATCATGATGGAACCTAGTCTTAAGGACTAGGTAAGACTAACATTTACGGAATAACATCCATAATAACATAACATCTAATAATTTCTTAAATGAAATTCTCTATATAATTTACAATTTTCCCAAAACCGGTAGTACAAGTCATAAGCTCTACAGAGTTTACTACAACTTCTAAATACAAATGTTTAGAAATAAGTGAAGGCAATGTAAGAACAAAATAGGACAGTGACTCCAAAGCCTGCGAACGCAGCAAAACGATTGCAATCCGCGCTGCTAGCTACTGATCAACCGGCTACGCAATACCTGGATCTGCACAAAAATATGCGGAAGTGTAGTATGAGTACACCACAACGGTACCCAGCAAGTATCAAGACTAACCTCAGTGGAGTAGTGATGAGGAATCGTCAAGAAACTTACTGGACTATATAACCTGATCAATTATAAGTATAGAAACAACATAATATTCTATCTACATAGAGACTACAAGATGTGGATAACAATACAGAAATTGCAATAAGAAAGGAAGACAATAAATATAAGCGGAATACTCAATAATGACATAGGAGGATGAACATAAACAAATCCGAAATCTGAAATCATAGATACACAAAGGACAAGTAATAAATCAACAATAGCAACCGTTTACACATTAGGTTTTAGTCAATAAACTCAACGAGTTACCAAACCTCAGACTATTCACACTCATGGGTCCCAATATATGAACCCTAACATTTGGCATCCTGTGCCCTCATTTCACCTCATAATCGTACTAACGACTCACGTGCCAACTAAAACCACTCTCACATAGAAGGCAAGTACAACTAGGGTATTTATACTCACCAATAACAACGAAGCCCCTTAATCCGATAAGAGTGCTTAACTATGTGTATGTTTGTGCAAGTGTCCTAACATAGTTCAAACCATCTAGTGAGCATAATAAAAGGAACGGACAACACGTAGAATATTTTCTCACAACTTTCACAAGAATAAGCTCACACATGTAAGTGTACCACTACACAATATCAGCAACAAGCATGCCCCCAAACCGACACAAGTCATCACAAATCAATCGCTGTCACAGCCCACCTTGTCTCACCACACATGCATAATAACGTTCCCACCTTGTCTCGCCACATGCGCAACCCACACACACACACACACATACATACATATATATATATATATATATATATATATATATATATATATATATATCGCCTTGTCACACCACATGTGAAAATATCAATAGTAACCACATCACGACAGAAACCTCGTGCATCATAATAACCACAACCGCACGGCAGAGATATCGTGCATCACCGCAAAAAGTACAACAGCAACAATGACAATAATACAAGGTATGGTTAAATAATTCAACCCAAGAACCTTCGATCACAAGAAAAGGTAAAGACTAGTTCACAAGGAATAACCACAATAAAGAATACTAGGCATAATAAGAATATCCGAACAACGAAGAAAATAACATGTAACAATAGTTCCACAATGTATGATTCAACAACAGGAAACTAACACGAGTCCAATAATTCCAAATAAGGGTGAGTCCACGAAGGCATAGGATATCTAAGCTTCTTTTAAGTTTGGACATTTATGCAGAGATACAACCAATTCAAATAAAGGTAGGCATCGAGAAGATCATCATAACCTTAATTAAGAGAGAACATTTCCAAAAGGGATAACTACAACTTCAAATAAAAATAAGCAATCTGGAAAAAGATAACATGGTAGTGGAAGAGATAACAGTTTCAATTAAGGAACATATGAACCAAGTAACAATAAGAGTGGACTATGAAGCAATTGAAACTAATTAAGCAGATAAAGGTGAAACTAGAAATCAAGGAACGTAATCATACCAAGAAAAACTACATATTCAATGAATAAAAGGACCTATGAACCCTAGAAAGGCCAATTTCAACAAATAAGTCCGAGAACATACTCGTCGCCTCGCGTACACGGACTACAATTTAACATAGAAGACTCAAATTCTAAGGGGGTAGTTCCCCCACACAAGGTTAGGCAAGATACTTACCTCAAGGAAGATAAACAGATACTCTAAAATGAACTTCTCGTGTGAAATGTCCTCCAAACGGCTCAAATCTAACCAAAATAACTTCAAAGCACAAATAAATCTCATAAGAAACTATTCTGGATCATAAAGTCTCAATCTTTAACAAAATCTATAAATTGATCCCAAAAGTCGACCAACGGGCCCGCACCTCGGATCTCGTCAAATTTAACAATACTCGAACACCCATTTCGATATGAGTTCAACCTTACTAAAATTAACATATTCTGATACCATTTCGTCCCTCAAATTGTGATTTATCATATTGAAAACATTCTTTAAAAACCAACATTTTCCTCAACTCAAAATAAAAATTAAATGATAAAAAAGAAGACAAAATCATGGAATATATTAAATTCTAGGTGAAGAACACTTACCCAATCGATTTACTTCAAAACCCCAAAACGAAACTCCCAAAATCGAAGTCTAAGACAACAAGGTCTGCGGATAAGCAACTGCATCCGCACAACCGCATTTGCGAGAAAGAGTCGGCATCTGCGAACTAATACAACAAGGCCTGGGACCGCATCAATGTATTTACAGTCGCACCAGCGGCACCGCAGAAGCGAAAGGGGAAGCCGCAGAAACAACATTCTCCGAACGTGTGATCGTTGGACCGAAAAAACGGCCTTCGCTCCTGCGAGCCTGCCTCCAAAAAAGAGAGCAATCTCCCAAAACTTCATGACCGCAGAAGCGGCCAAGATCACGCAGAAGTGGAGCCACACCTGCGCTCCAAAGTGCCGCAGGTGCGAAACACCAGAAACAGATCTGCTCAAAATTATGAAAAACATCCAAAACAAGATCAGAACACGCCCGCGACCTCGTCCAAGCATACCAAAAAGTTCTATAACATAACACGGACTCGCTCGGTTCCTTGAATTGCATATAACAACGACGAAACTATGAATCACACCATGAATCGAACTTATGAACTTCCAATTCTTCAAACTTCTAAAACTCGTGCCGAAACCTATCAAACCAACCCGGAGTGACGTCAAATTTTACAAACAAGTCCCAAATAACATAACAGAATTGTTCCAATTCTCAGAATCGCATTTCGACCCTGATATCACCAAATTCAACTATTAGTTAAACCTCTCCACTTTCCAAACATTAACTTTCGCCGAAATGCTTCAAACCACCCTACAAACCTCAAAAATCAAATCCAGGCAAAAGCCTAAGTCCAAAATCACCATATGAAGCTTCTCAAGGTCAAATTACACCGAGGAGACTTAAATTATCAAAACGATCGGCCGAGTCGTTACAAATTATACAAGAGATCAAAAGAGTCTAAAGGCTACAGTTGCAATTTGCTATTAAAGACTAAGTGGTTATATTTTAAATTATTTCTATCCCAAATCACCCAAGCCCAATCTGGAATACCCAGTGCAAGTCCACCCCTCTAATCCACTTTGGCGATCCGCGTCCTTTCCCCTAAGCCAATCCGTGTGTGTCACTTCACTCATCTCCCACCCTCACAAAATAAACACAAAAAATCTGCGTCGTAAATATCTTAAATCAACGGCCTACGACTTTCAACCATATTTCCTCTTTAATTTTTTAACACCCGTAGATTTAATATTGACCGCAGGATCACAAGGATCTAATGACAACAATTCACACAAAAAATTTTTAAACACCAAAATACCAAGACTGTTGATCTAAAAGATCAACTGCCCAGATCAACCCCTCACTCCTAATTCGGAGACGACCCGCCAATCACCTAACCCTAATTTCACTTGTCACTCCCACAACTGCCTCATTTTCCTCTTTACCTCTTTCTTCTCTCAATCTCTCTTGAACTTCAATCAACAGACCTTGAACAAATTTGTGCAATGTCATAAAATCTCTCATCAAACTCTCCTGCTTCCCTATCCTTGAATCCCACTGACTTTTCCTTTCTTGTTCTTCAAATTTGAGGTACCAGATTCTGAACTTTAGCATCGAAACAATGTTTCTTCTTTGTTCTATCAAGTCCACATAACCACTCACTTTGACCGTAGGCTACAAAGCTTGATATGTTTTTTTTCCATTTCACTATTTGAATTTAAAAACCCCTAATTCAAAAACCGAGACTAATCGGTGCAAGGTCGAATCCTTAGAGATTATTTGTGCTCTATCAAAATTAGTGCCATTCATAGCCACTTTACAGTGTTATAATCAATATTTTTGGTCTAGAGGTCAGACACAGAGACTTCTGGGCATCAAGCCTTTATCCGATGATTTTTTCTTTCTACCGACAGTCTTCCTCCCTCGGGTAAAAGCTATCTTCTTTCTCACCTATGTTATCTCTGATTTCATTTGAGTTCGCTGTCATCCTCCACTCTCCATCGTCTTCCACTACCTTAGTTTGAATCTGTAACCAAGGGCATTGAATGCCACTATAAATATAGCTTCAAATAATCTCACCAAACAGACCTAACAAGAACTAAAAATCCTAATACGAGTATAAAAAAATCACTAATGTTTCAAAGCTTAGGTTCCCTCACTACTAGAAATTTGGGCTATGGCAACAACTTTAATGGCAACGGATCTGTAACCGTTGAGTTAGATTATTGGTACTATCGGCACAATTTAGTACATGAACCGTTGCATTAGTCCAAAAACCGTTACAATAGATGTTTATATTGCAACGGTTTAGACGATCGTGACAATAAGTCTATCTATGGTAACGGTTACGTGCAATTTTTGATTTATTGCAACGGTTATGAATTCCCTCTACTCCCCACCCCCCCCCAAATTTTGGACATAACCGCTTAAAAGAGACCCACTCTAATTAATTTTCTATTATTTTTTATATGTAATAAAATAAGAGTATAAACCTAATACACTACATCTGATAGTACACTCAAACGACACTCACAACTTTCTCTCCCAAATAGCCTTCTGAAAAGAGACCCACTCTAATTTATTTAGCACCGTTACCGGATATTACGAGGAGAAGACAAACCACCATCGGCGGCAACGTCGGCGACAACACTGGAAAATCTCCTTAAGTTTAATACTCATCTTGCTAATCCGCTAGGGTTTCTCAAAATGGTGTTCGAGTTCATTGGTAGAGAATCAAATATGTTCATGTGGTGAAAGATAAGTTGAAAAGTAACAAAGAGTCATCTTGTTCAACTTATTAATTTTATCTTCCTTAAAGTTGTGAGTATTTTCCGTCGAAGCTTTAAATCTAATTAGAAATCTATTAGGATATTTTTGTACTATAATTCATCCCTTTTTAAATGGTGAGTTTTAAATTACTCGTGATTTACTTTAAGGACAATTCAACTTAGGCAATTGTTGAGTATTAAAGAGCAAGTGCTCTTTTTTCTGTGGCATAGTCATACATATGTTCGAGCATGCGTGCAAAGACTAAGCATTTTTTACTCTAATCTAGTTTAACCGTGTTTCTTGGTCATCTTTTAGTGGTCTTTGTGTTTCAAAAAAGTGATGCCAAAAACCAGTTTTGTAGATAGCTAGGTAGAATTGCAGATCTGTTACAATGTGATTTTGCATAAGTGGTTAATATATACTTGTGATGCTGATGGTATTTCTGTTGTTTCATAAAATTGTATATTTAGCTTGGAATCAGAACCATATTACCCGTTTTATACATGATGATAATCTTGTCATTTTGATTGTTTATTAGTTTAATTTCATAAGAAGTTAGATTGAGTTTCTGCTCTCTTTTCGTTGTTGTCGTTGGTTCAAAAACTAGTCAGGAAATTCAATCTAAGTCAACATGTTGTGCACTTGAATCTATGAAGTCACTATGACGACTTTTACATACTTAATAGGAAGTACTCTATCATGGAAGGAACTATTAGAAACAAATAAGTGAAACCAGAATGTGTCATTTCATGTTATACATCTCCAAAGCAAAATATTATGCCAAAACACCTCTGTCGCATGCAGAGGCGGGAACATTAGCAACAAGAAGAGAGCTTTTTTTTTATTTGGCTAGAACATTTGAGTGAAACTGAAAAACTGAACCAAATAGCAGACTCAGTCAGGAAATACTAGGAGTGAGAGAGAGAGAGAGAGCAGAAAATAGGGAGGGCATCGATGGCATTGGACATAACAAGGGAGTTTCTGTGGACCAAGTAACAATTAATTGCATGTTGTTGTCTTTAGAGACTCTATATTTGCATAATTCTTTGTGTTTGGTATTTTGTTAAGTAGGGAGGAATATAAGATATCCCCTACAAGTTCTCTTCTTGTAATATCTAATTGTTTTTTCACCTGATCTTGATCATTACATTTGGATTTATTATTCTTATGTATAGGTACTTTCTATTAAATGAGAAAGGTGATAAAGTTGAGCTGCAACTCATAGTTGTGAGGACCAACTGCATTGCCTATTTCACAAGAAGTTAGATTGGGTTTCTACCCTCTTGCTGAGAAATGTTGAATAGGTAACTTCCCCTTTAAATTAATACCTTTTTCTTCAATTCTGTATTCTCTTGTCGAATGAGGTTTACCTTTAGAGTTCTATATTTTCTTGATGAATAAGATTGCCCTGCAGAAGCAATATTAATCATAAGGGTACATCGAAATCTTTAAAGACTCTATTGATGACAGCCTTTGCAAGATATAATATGGAAGGCTATTAAGATTTTCACAGTAATCTAATTCTAATTCCTTCAGACTAGGCATTACTGAAATAACAACTTCTGGTTGCAAGTCTGTCCATTCTTCCCACTCTGAACAATATGAAAATCTCAATTTTTTTAGCTTTGGAAATGATTGAATGGTTCCTGGCAAGCCCAATAATTCATTTCCTACATGTTTCAGCTCATCCATAAGCCTTACCCAAAGAATTTCAAGAAATGGTAACTTACCTAAAGGTGGCAGAAAGTTGCAGTTAAAGCACTCACTGTAAAGACCCGTAAATTTTTTTCTTAAAATAATGCCCGAACGAGTCCACCCGGGTTGCTTTTACTGTGGAAATTCCTAAAACGGACCTAATTTGAACAAAAAGTACCCCGGGAATTAAGGAATTAAATTTTCCAGAAATTGGGTGTTATGTGACGCACTATGCGATCGCACGTGTATGCGAACCGCATAGTGGTCGCATACACGGGCAGATCACTTCCCAACTGAAGGACAACTATGCGGCCCAATCTGCGACCGCATTTCGGTTCTGCGGACCGCATAACTGTCGCATTATTGCCTTTGAGTTTTGGGGATGGGTATTATGAGACGCACTATGCGATCGCATAACGAGTATGCGGACCTCATAGTGGTCGCATACCTAGGCAGATTGTTTTCATATTTTGGCCCACCTGGGGGCTATTCTGCGGTCAACTCTGCGGACCGCATGTCAGGAATGCGATCGCATTCCTGACCGCATATTTGACACGGGATTTTAATTTTCCAAACTTTTATACCCGACCCCAGCTTCATTTAAACCCTATTTCCTTTCATTTTAACTGGTTTCTAATCAAAAAAGAGAGAACTGAGAGTGGGTTCTAGAGTGAGAAGTCCTCATCTTCCCCAAATTGGTCCTCCATCTCTACTCAGGCCTGGAAGTCTATTGAGTAGTCGTCATCTTCTTCATCATAAGAGGTAAGTCTTCACCCTATTTCCTTAATTCTCAGAATTTATCTAAGAATAAAACCCACATAGTGAGACCTTGAGAATGAAAGTGAGACCTTGCGTGCATGTGAATAATCTTTCATAACCTAGTAAAGGGAAGCAAGTAGAGTAATCTTGCACTAAAAAGGGCTTAGTTAATCTGAGGTATCACATAGTGTTTGATAAAATGCTCAAATGAATTCGAGACTCCTAATTCTAACGTAAATGTGTTGCATTGTGAACGAGATTGACTGTGCTAGACTGTTCGGTGAATTGCGATAGAAATTAAAAAGGGAAACTCGACTCCAGGTATGTATGGATAACTTTAATCTTTGTAAAATCTGTTTGTGGTGTCCGAGCATACGGTACGTGTATTGGTGTGAATATGTGCAACTGGTTGTTCTAATTGTGTTGAAGCGTGAAGTATATTCCTTGTTTGTCTTTAGTTGATCACCACACTACTATGCTATGCGAAATGATGTTAGTAGGATAATGAATCCAAGAATATGAATTTATATGCTAAAGGTTGTGTAACAAGTAATGAAAAGGAGTTGTGGTGTGACGTAATTAAATAAAAAGGCTGTGGCAATATCGTATATGATTCGCTGTTTGGTAAGGTTTGTTGTGGCACGATTTTCTTTTATACGTATTGTGGGTTGTAAAGAAGCTATATTCCTATTGCTGAAACTTTCTGTGATTGAATTGTGAATTGTCATTGTTGATATGATATGTGATTGTTTGGTGAGATCGGGTTGCGCGCCGCAATAGGAGGGATAAGGGTGATATGTGAGAAGTGATAAGGGTGTGATTGTGATTGGCCGGTGGGATCGAGTTGCACGCCGCAACAGAAACACAACAAATGATTGTGATTTTCCGGTGGGATCGGGTTGCACACCGCAACAGAAACATAATAAATGATTGTGATTGATATGTGGGATCGGGTTGCGCGCCGCAACAGAAGAAATAAGGGTGGAATGTTGAGAAAGGACAAGGGTGGAATTGTAATTGTGATGAAGTGAAAATTGTGGAACTTCCTTTGTGTTCTTTCTATATCTTGTGCAGTGATTGTGTTACCCTCTGTCTGTCTCTTGCCTATGCATTGTTGAGTTTACTTAGAGTAAAGTTTGTTCATACATACCAGTACAATTCAAATGTATTGACGTCTCTTTGCCGGGGGCGCTACATTCTTGTGATGATTGTAGGTTGTTCTATCGAAGGTACTCCAGCCCACCGACAGTAGTGCCTCCTCTACGTCCTATCACCTGTTTTGGTGAGCCCCTCTCCTTTTGGGGCCCTGTGTGGTTCATGCCACCTCTTCTTTAAGATTTTTATTTTGGTATTTGTGTAAGGTATAGCCGGAGCCTTGTTACCGGCAAGTATTATATAACTCTTTCGTACTCTTAGAGGCTCCGTAGACAGGAAATGTGGGTTATGTATATATGTATTTTGGGCAGTATAACTTGTATACCACGTAAAGTAAAACTGTGTGTTATGTATATTTTGTAAGTATTTTACCACATGTTTGTAATGACAGAAATCTATGATTTAATTTCAGATTGTAAGAATGTGTCGTAATTATAATTGAATAATGTACATTGGAATCTCGGGGTAATACGTGGGATGGAAAAAGGAATTCAGGTCCGCTTGACTGGGTCTACACGGTCGAGCGCCAGTCGTGTCCCTCGGTTTTGGGGCGTGACACTCACTTAGTGTAACAACTCTAAGATTATTAAGTGACAATGTTATCCATGTTGGTAATTGAGTACCTCTGTATCCATTGATTGTCAAAGATATAAGGTTTGGAGGTAGTATTAGAGCTTCAATCACATCCATTCTTACCTCACTCGTCTAATAGAAATTCAAACATACTTCTTGCTTCTGCTAGGTTACAAGGAACTGTGATGTGTTTTAATCAATGTGACTATGAATACTAAATTACTATAATAATAGTAAATTGAATTTAACCAATTTTTCAACTGAAAACTTTAAGTTAGAAGGACAAAGATGAACTCAAAGAAAGTGATACTCAAGAAGTACTTGCAACTGTTATGGATTGAAGCAAGCCCCTAGAGCGTGGTATGAAAGGTTGTCAAAGTTTCTACTTGACAATGGTTTTACTATGGGGAAGATAGACAACACTCTTTTTTAGAAGAAACCAGGAAGGAACCTTCTCATTGTCCAGGTATATGTTGATGACATTATTTTTGGTGCTACAACAGATTCTCTGTGCAAAGAGTTTGCAACGCTTATGGGGAGTGAGTTTGAAATGAGCATGATGGGGGACCTGAACTTCTTCCTGGGTCTTCAAGTCAAACAGTCTATCAAGGGCACTTGCATCAGCCAGCAGAAATACATCAAGGAACTGCTAAAAAGGTTCGACATGGAGGATTCCAAGGTGATTGACACACCTATTGCAGTGGCCACCAAACTTGACATGGATGATGCTGGGACTCTTGTGAATCAAACCATGTATAGAGGGGTCATTGGATCACTTCTCTATCTCATAGCTAGCAGAACATATATAGTCTTCAGTTTGGGACTATGTGCAAGATTTCAATCTAGTCCCAAGAAGTCACATCTGAAAGCAGCTAAGAGGATCATGCGCTACCTCAAAGGCACACAGGACCTGGTCCTTTACTATCCTTCAGGTGACAACTTTAATCTTGTTGGTTATGCTGACGCTGACGTGGACAGGAAAAGCACCTCAGGGATGGCTCATTTTCTTGGATCCTGCCTAATCTCTTGGGGGACAAGGAAGCAGAACTCAGTAGCACTATCCACAACAGAAACTAAATATGTTGCAGCTGCCTCTTGATGTGCTCAGCTGCTGTGGATCAAACAACAATTGGAGGATTTTGGTATTTTTATCGACAACATTCCACTCCTATGTGACAACACCAGTGCACTCAATATGGAAAAAAATCTTGTTTAACACAAGAGAACTAAGAACATTGATGTGAGACATCACTTCCTCAGAGACAATGTTGAAAAGGGACACATCAGCATGAAGTTTTGTTGCACTGAAGATCAAATTGCAGACATCTTCACAAAGGCACTAGGAAGAGAACATTTTGAGAAGAACATGTTGGCTCTGGGCATGCTGAGACCTAATTAGGAACCTGGTTCTCCGATGGCTATAAATGCTATACTCAGGATAAGATACTAAGGTTTTTTCCAAACAAAGTCTAACTCACATAAATACCGTTGCAGGTAGACACGAATGGTGATTATAGAACTTAATGAAGTAGCATCATAGACCATACAAAGACTGAAGGAATGTTTTTATAAAATAAAATAAGTAAGGGACCCGGTTCCCTTACGCCAGGTTAGTAAGTATATGTGTTCTCTCCTTCTCTCTCAAAAAGTAACTGCATTAATTACTGCTGCCACTATTCCCTCTCTCTCTCCACCTTTTTCAGCGACACATCAATCACATCCGTCCTTCCACCTTTCAACTCCCCTACACATTTTCCCACTTCTCAAGCACCGCCAATTGGACCCGTTTCCCCTTTTTCTCATTACCTCCTTCCTTTAAAAAATCTTTCCTCTCTATCACATTATACACACCTTCATCTGCACTCAAAAGCTTTACTCTCGCCTACCTACTATTCTCACTCTTTCCTCTCTGTTGATAATCATGCCTGTGTATTAATGGGGAATGTGGACATCGTATTTGATGATGCCCTTTTGGGGGAAATTCTAAGAATTCCGTCAGAGGGTTTATCTTCAGTAGATCCAGCCAAGGATGCATGCAACAACACCTTTCGGAAAATCATTGTCAAATCTGGGTCTGTTCAGCATGGGGACCGGGTACATAAGAAGGCTATGTTGCCTGTTTATCAACTTCTCTTCTAGTTGGTAAACAAAGTTCTTCTCCCCAGGGGCTGAAATATGCTCTGTTGCATCTAGGGCTGATCTTATCCTGATGGAGGCACTTGACAATTTTAACCCTGTGAACTTGCCCGCTCTCATGATCAACCACAACGACAAGGTGGTCTCCCTCAAAGATGGTAACCATGGTATTCCCTACGGTTTCTTGCTTACAAGGATCTTTGAACACTTCAAGGTACCTCTCAACAACCCTCGTGTTGGAACCCGTAAATAGAGCTTTACCAAGACCACTCTTGAAGAGTGTGAATGCATCGAGAAGGATGGGGGAAGCAACTCTACAGTTTCTATGCCCTGAATGCTTCCCAGGACACCATCAAGCGGCTAAAGGCACAAATGGCCATCATGGAGGCGTCAGGTCAATCTGATAAGGGACCCAGTTCTAGTAGTTCATATGATACAGAAGTGACCCGCCTGACCAAAGAGAATGCTGCGTTGAAACAACAAGTTGACAATCTGAAGGAAAAGCTTCTTCAGGAACAGTCTTCTGCGAATGCTCGCATGGACCTGGTCCTTCGCTCTCTCACAGCCTCCTCTTCTAAGCCTTCCTAATCCAGTGCTCCTTAGGATTCTCCTTTCCTTTGTTCTCTTTTATGCTGTGGCTGGTAGTTATTAATGTCGTTCTTTTAGTTGTTTTGGGATTGGATAACATATGACTATGCCTGTATTGGAAAATCCAAATGAAGTCCTCTGCTTTCGAGCAAAGACTTCTACAATGTTTTTAGTTTTTGCTATCAATAACACCAGTCTTTTTGTGTTCTATATGATGCTTCTCTGACTTTTGTTCTTTCCTCTACCATGTTGTGTGCACACAAGGGGCACGAGTAAACTTGAACGGATTTCTTTGGTTTTTCTTACCTAAGTCTGCCTTTTTATGATGCCAAAAGGGAGAAGTTAAAGGGAAAATTGGGAATTCTGACCTGTTTGTGCATTGTTTAAGGGGGAAGCACAACCTAAGGGGGAAGCACATTGATAAGGGGAACGTGCTAGGAACCTGGTTGCTCATTGTTACACTATCACATTCACTTCCCATTTATAAAAGTTTGTCATACTCAAAAAGGGGGAAATTGATAAGTTGGATTCTGTTTTGATGATCTAACAAACTTTTATGTGAAGGACCAGATCGAGGACCTTATGTATAAACAACATCAAATGTCATCTCTGCCTTCAAAAATTCTGAACTATACACTGTTGAATGAGGAGGGACCAGCTAAGGGACTTGATCTCTTATCGGACTCACAGATAAATGTACAGGTCAACTTGACAGCTATAAACAGTTGTGACAGAAAGGTGACTAGCGGTTACTGTTCACGCTACAGTGTAGCAACAGTGCAGTAGTCACTTCTTAGTGGTTGAGCCTTGTACCCTCAAGACATTGGACATCCTCTTGGAATGTGCAATGCATGATAATATCTTGAAGCAAGAAGAACAAGACATTCACTTGAGCTTTACACAAAAAAATTATTCAAGCATTAAGTACTCTCAAGCATTAAAGACTCAAGATCTTCAAGAGTAAGAATACAACTCCACTAAGGCCTACACAACGTGCTCATCAAGTATTTATAATGTCCTTAGTTGAGTTGTAATCTTGTATTTTGTTTTTCATTGTATCCTACTAGCTTTCGTAGAAGCAACTAGTTAGGAATCTTTTAACTCTTTATTCTCCAAACTTCTGTGTGGCTAAAGCTAGTCATGAGTCAATGTCTTTGTAACTAGATAGTGACAAAGTGGCTTGTAAGAAGCATTACAAGTTAGTGTGTTGAAGTCTTTGTAAGGTTGACTTACAAAGTGGCTTGTAATAGTTTAGATTACAAGTTAGTGAAGTTGAAATCCTACAAGTGTAGGTCGTGGTTTTTGTCCCCTTGAGTGGGATTTTTCCACGTAAAAATTCTTTGTCTCTTTAATTGTCTCTCTAGCATATAACCCTGAGAATAAAATTTGCAGCCACTGTGGTAAAACTAGCCACTATAAAATTGAGTGCACTGCAAAAGAGCAGGCCAGTCGAAAAAATGAGAGGTTTGTTAAAAAGAAAAACTGGTTACCAAATTGGGCCTGAAAAAAACTTGATTCATCCATTCTCTCATATAAAAGGACCCAAACTAGTTTGGGTTCTTAAAACTAACCCCTGATTTCTTTTTGTAGGTTCAAGTGAGAGGAAGCAGCCAAATTTGGTATTTGGACAGTGGCTGCTCAAAGCATATGACAGGGAACAAGGAACAATTCCTTTCACTTGAAAGACTCAAAGGAGGAAATGTCTCCTTTGGAAACGGAAAGAAATGTGAAATTATTGGGGTTGGCAAGGTAAGTAAGGATGACACACGTTCCATTGAACATGTGTACCTGATAGATGGCTTGAAATATAGCCTGATCAGTGTGTCACAATTGACAGAGGTAACCTTGTTGCTTTCACTTCCATAAAATGCTTTGTGATCAACCTGCTTACTGACAAGATTGTTTTGCAGGGAAAGAGAATGAATAATATCTATGTCATAGACTTGTCCACACTGTCCGAAAATGAACTCACTTGCTTAAGTGTGTTGGACAATGATCCCCTCCTTTGGCACAAATGACTTGGTCACGCGAGTCTAAATCAGCTTAACAAATTAGCCTCTAAGGACTTAGTGGTAGGGCTTCCTAACATTAAGTTCAAGGAAGAAAAAATGTGTGAGGCATGTGCAAACGGGAAGCAGGTAAGATCTTCATTCAAAAGTAAGAAAATGGTTAGTACCACATGGACGTTGGAACTGGTTCATATGGATCTTTGTGGTCCTATGAGAACTCTGAGCAAAGGTGGTAAGAGATATGTTATGGTGCTAGTTGATGACTACTCAAGGTTCACTTGGACCTTATTTCTGACATCTAAAGATGAAGCATTTGATATGTTCACTTCATTTGTTAGAAAAACTCAAAAACAGTTAGGAAGTCAACTAGCATCCATAATATCTGATCATGGTACTGAATTTGAGAATGCAAAGTTTGCTGAGTTCTATGATGAACATGGTATCAATCACAACTTTTCTGCCCCTAGAACCCCACAGCAAAATGGGGTTGTTGAAAGAAAGAATAGAACTCTTGAAGACATGGCAAGAACCATGGTTTTTTTTAGCAAACTACCCCATAGCTTATGGGCAGAAGCAATAAACACTGCATGCTACATAATAAATAGATACATGACCAGGCCACTGGTAGAGAAAATTCCTTATGAATTACTTAAAGGGAGAAAGCCCAACATGTCCCACCTTAGGGATTTCCGATGCAAGTCATTTGTGCAGAATAATGGAAAAGATTCCCTAGGTAAATTTGATCCCAGAAGTGATGAGGGAGTATTCTTGGGATATTCATCACATAGCAAAGCTTATAAAGTGTATAATAAAATAACTATGTGTGTAGAAGAGAGTGTGCATGTTGTCTTTGATGAAACAATGTGATGACCCAAAAGGTCATCCTAAGTAATTCTAGCTAAATTTGTGTTCCGAGGCCTCGAAAGCCTCTGTTAATATCACCTCAATATGCGTGCGCGGCTCGGGTAGGTAGCCGGAAACTTCCATGTGAAAATTTGATAAAAATGGGATTTTTTAATTGAATAATTGAATAAAGTTGACTTTGGTCAATATTTTTGGTAAACGGATCCGGACCCGTGATGTGACGGTCCCGGAGGGTCCGTAGGAAAATATGGGACTTGGGCGTATGCCCGGAATTGAATTCGGAGGCCCCAAGCCCGGGAAATAAATTTTTAAAGAAACTTGTTTTGTGAAAATAATAAAGGAATGTGAAAGTGAATAATTATGTGAAAACCTTGTTACCGGGCCGGTGTTATGGTTCCGGATCTCGGAACAGGTTTATTATATGTTGTTTGTCCTATCTGTGAGATTTGGTGTAAAACGGGTTTGATTTGATTTGTTTCGGATCCAAGTGAGGAAAAATGGAGTTAATGAACTTGTGGGGTTTCTAAAGAATTTGAAATGTGGCTTGAGAGGTGATTTTATGTTCCCGAGGTCCAATGAAATTCTGAGATTAATAAAGGAATGTGAAATTGAATAATTATGTGAAAACCTTGTTACCGGGGCCGTGTTATGGTTCCGGATCAAGGAACAGGTTTATTATATGTTGTTTGTCCTATCTGTGAGATTAGGTGTAAAACGAGTTTGATTTGATTTGTTTCGGATCCAAGTGAGGAAAAATGGAGTTAATGAACTTGTGGGGTTTCTAAAGAATTTGAAATGTGGCTTGAGAGGTGATTTTATGTTCCCGAGGTCCGAATGAAATTCCGAGACCGGGAATAGTTCCGTTGTGTCGTTTATAACTTATCTGCAAAATTTGAAGTCATTCCGAGTGGTTTAGGCCGGTTCGGCGCTTTGAAGTGAATTCTAGAATTTCAAAGTTCTTAAGTTTTGAATTCAGGGGTTTTGGAGGGTGATTTTGAGTTTTAGTGTTGTGTTGAGTGTTCCGTGGGCTCGAGCAAGTCCGTCTAATGATTTAGGACTTGTCGGTATATTTGGTCGGGGGCTCGGGTGGGCCCAGGTGCCTCCCGGACACCGCACGAGGCCAAAAACCAGCAAAAATCACTGTTGGTGCACAGCAGCTGGTGTGACCGCAGGTGCGGTTGTCCACACGCAGGTGTGGGACCGCACCCGCGGTCCAGGCCATCGCAGGTGCGACTTTTCCGCAGGGGCGACCAAAATTCTGCAGGAGCGGGATCGCTGGTGCGGCTCCCAACCCCGCAGGTGCGAGCCCAGGGTCCCAGGCCCTTTTCCGCAAGGGCGATCGTTTTCTCGCAGGCGCGAGACCGCACCTGCGGTCCTATGGTCGCATGTGAGGAAACCCCTTTTGGCAGCCCTCTTAAAATGTCCAAAATTTCGGGTTTTCCTCATTCCTTCCATCTTCAAACTCCATTAGAGAGCATCCAAGCTTGGGGCATCACCTTCCACGACCACCCACTGTAAGAGGTAAGTAAAACCCCATAAAACTTCTAATTTTAACAATAATTCCTAGCTTAATTCACTAATAAACCACCTAAAATCATTGAATTAGGTAGTAAACTTTAGGGTTCTTAGGAATTTCGTGATTTTCCATGTTAGGCCATAAATTCTTGAATAAATTACATAACTTCGATCCTTAGACTCCGGGTAATTGATTCCTTCATGAATTTTCGAAAATCTAAACGTGTGGGCCCGGGGTCGAATTTTAGTATTCTTGGAAGAATAGTAGGAAATGCATAACTTGGCTTAGAAATTGATTTATTGGGTACTTATTAATGATTATAAATCCATTATGTCTAGATATTCCCGATTCGGAGTTGAATTCAAGAGGAAATGCTGTGGTCGAGGCTTGACTTGCACTTTTCTTGGAACTGAGGTAAGTGTTTGGCTTAACCTCTGCTTGAGGGATTAGGTATAAAGTCTTACTTGCTATGTGTAACTCATGTCCAACGTATAGGCGTGGTGACGAGTGCCTATGCGTTGCGGTCAAGCATGCCCGTGAGTCATTTGTGATGAAATTTACTATGTTCTTAATATTCTCCGCCCCGTGATGTAATTGGTGAATTTAAAAAGTGATACCTTGATGTTGTTTCCTGACGTGAAGAGTTATTGGGTAATTTATTTCAGTTGAGGCTTACACTGTTGAAATTGTATTACTGATGCGAGGTTGGTTATAGTTGAGACCCTTGTCGGGCATATGTTGATGTTGTAAATGCTGATTTCTCCTTGCCGGAACAATAGAATTGTATTGAATATTTCCATGCACTTGGGACTTCGTGTTGTTGACTTTCATATTATTGCTGCCTTGTGTTTTTATTATTCGTCGCATGAGGGGACATGCCGGGTTGACCGAGTGTTATTATATATATGAACGAGGGGACATTCCTTGCTGAGTGATTGTAAGATTATGCACGAGGGGACATTCCGTGCCGAGTGTTATTATATATATGCACGAGGGGACATTTCGTGCCGAGTGATTGTGAGGTTATGCACGAGGGGACATTCCGTGCCGAGTGTTATTATATATATGCACAAGGGGACATTCCGTGCTGAGTGATTGTGAGGTTATGCACGAGGGGACATTCCGTGCCGAGTGTTATTATATATGCACGAGGGGACATTCCGTGCTGAGTGATTGTGAGGTTATGCACGAGGGGACATGCCGTGCCTTTCCTGTTCATTATATGTTGAGAAGCTATGTTTCTGCCTTGTCTTTACGTTTCATTTATTACCTTGTACTGCTGTGCTAGCATACTGTTACCCTATCTCCCCAACATGTTCTCCCCGTATCTGTCTTACTTGCTTATTGTTGTTGCCATTTTTCCTGCTACTATATAAAATTGCACAGGTACATATGTTGTGTTGGTCCTAGCCTCGTCACTACTTCGCCGAGGTTAGGCTCGACACTTACTTAGTACATGGGGTCGGTTGTACTGATGCTACACCTGCACTTCTTTATTTTGTGCAGACTACGCAGCCGGACCGGGAGATCACTGACACAGGAGACTCGAGGTAGACCCGCAGACGTTCGTGGGCCTTGACGTCACCTTCTACTTT
>ML287712.1:0-12230 GCA_005239495.1 Nicotiana undulata | reverse complement strand
TGTATTCATTATTTGTATTATAACAGAGTTAATGAATTACATTCATTCATCACTAGGTTATAAGTCGATGAATCAATTATAACAGACTAATTAATATAGGTCGAGACGTTTTGTTTTTAATATTCAACGATGCATCTGAGTAGGTTATAAGTCGATGAATCAATTTACAAGTGTGTCAATCCCTAAAATAAACCGACCCTATGTTACTAGCGCTTCATGTATATACATATATTTAAAAGAACATGAATACTATAGACACACACACTTCATTGTAATACTATAATGTATATATGTAGTTAAAGCAGCACGAGGTGTGTGTGTTATGGTCGGGTTATTTTAGGGATTGATACATATATACGGCTATCAAAGTATATATATATATATATATATAGACACACACACACACACACTTCGTGCTGCTTTACCTACATATATATCATGTTATATTATATGATACTGTATTCATTATTTGTATTATAACAGAGTTAATGAATTACATTCATTCATCACTAGGTTATAAGTCGATGAATCAATTATAACAGACTAATTAATATAGGTCGATACGTTTTGTTTTAAATATTCAACGATGCATCTGAGTAGGTTATAAGTCGATGAATTAATTTACGCACAAATATATTTGATGAAAAATTACATATACTAATTAGGATCTTGACAAGTCAATCAATCCCTAAAAGAACTTGACGTGGTGTTCTTTTAGGGATTGATAGACTTGTCAAGATCCTAATTAATATATATAATTTTTCATCAAATATACATGTGTGTCAGTTGAATCATCGACTTATAACCTACTATATATGTAGTTATATGTAGTTAAAGCAGCACGAAGTGTGTGTGTTATATATATACACACACTAACATATACTATAACAAGTTATATATATGTTATAGTATTACAGTGAAGAGTCTGTGTGTGTGTGTGTGTCTATATATATAAGAACATGAAGCGCTAGTAACACATGGTCGGGTTATTTTACGAATTTATACACTTGTAAATTGATTCATCGACTTACAACCTACTCAGATGCATCATTGAATATTAAAAACAAAACGTCTCGACTTGTATCAACTAATATGTTATAATTGATTCATCGACTTATAACCTAGTGATGAATGAATGTAATTCATTAACTCTGTTATAATATAAATAATGAATAGTATTATATCAATTAATAGAATAATATTGTATCGGTTTATCAATTCATTAATTATTCGTATATAGTAATGTATAAGATTGATCATCAATTACAATATAGTTTATGTGTGTGTATGAAATTACTCATATACTTAAATATAACTTAAAAAATTACTTTACATAGATGCTATTATAATCTATTAAAAGTAATTACATAGTTAATAATTATTTATAATAAGTGTAGTTAAATAAAATAAATATTTATAGCTAAAAATAAATTTTTTATAGCTATAATATTTAAAATCCAAAAAAGAAAAAAAACCAATTTATTTATTTTTTTAAAAATAGCGACCAACGTTGGTCGCTATTTTTAATTTTTTTTCCTTAAAATAGCGACCAACGTTAGTCACTATTTTTAGTAGAATGGTCAAAACTTATTTACTGTAACGACCCGACCGGTCGTTTTGAGGTATCGGACCCCGTTCCCCTAAATGAAACTTCCCATAGCGGCTTATTGTAATATATGACTTGCGGGGACAGGTGGTTCGGGATTTGGAAGTGTTTAGAGCAGTATAGGAACACTTAGTTCCTTAAGGTTGACCTTTTTGGCCAAGTTTGACTTCAGTCAACATTTTGAGGAGACGACCTCAGAATTGAGTTCCGACAGTTCCGGTAGCTTCGTATGATGATTTCGGACTTGGGTGTATGTTCGGAATGGGTTTTGGATGGCCCGGCAGCGTTTCGGTGCCCGATATCGAAATTTCCTTAAGTTTGAAATTTGGTTTGTAACGTGTTTTTGTGTTATCGAGGTCCGAACTGAATTTCGAGACCGGGAATAGTTCCGTTATGTCATTTATGACTTGCTTGCAGAATTTGGTGTCATTCCGAGTAGTATAGGTCGGTTCGGCGCATTGATATCGAATTCAAGAACTTGAAGTTCTTAAGTTTGATTCTAGGGGTTTTGAGGTGTGATTTTGAGTTTTAGCATTGTTTTGGGTGTTTTGAAGGCTCGAGCGAGTCCGTAAAATGATTTAGGACTTGTTGGTATAATTGGACGGGGGCTCGAGTGGGCCCAGGTGCCTCACGGGTACCAAACGAGGCTAAAAACCAGCAGCTTTAGTTGCTGGTGCACCAAATCTAGTGTGACCGCAGGTGCGGTTGCCCAGTCGCAGGTGTGGGATCGCTCCTGCGGTCCCAGGCCCCGCAGGTGCGGCCCCAGGTGAGGCTGCCCATCTTCGCAGGTGCGGACAATATTCCGCAGGAGCGGAGCCGCGGGTGCGAGCTCCTCCCCGCAGGTGCGAGCCCATGCCCTCTCGTCCATTTCCGTAGGTGCGAGCCTTTGCTCGCAGGTGCGCTCCTCGAGCCGCAGGTGCGGAACCACTGTTAGGCAGTGTGTTTCTTTAAAACACGGGAATGTCCATTTTTCCTCATTTCTTCCACCATTTGAGACCCTGAGAGCTTGGGAAAACTGCTCCACGACCTAGCTACTGATAAGGTAAGTAAATTCTATCCTAGTGTTAGTTTAATACATGAATTACTAGTTAAATTAACTACTTAATTAGTGAAAACAAGGAAATGGGTAGTAACCTAGGGTTTTCGAGAATTTAGAGAATTATCCGCGAATTGACTATGAAATCAAGTATAAATCATATATTAACGACCCTTAGGTTACGGGTGAGTGTTTCCTTCGTGAATTTTCGGAATCCGAGCGTGCGGGCTCGGGGGGTGAATTTTTGGATTTCTTCAAGAATGATGAATTTACTAATTAAATAGGAGAATTTACATACTTTGAGTATAAATTGATGTATTTGTATAACATTTGGCTAGTTTCGAGTTCTCGGGTGTAGAGTTCAGAGTTTCAGGCGCGTTCTTGACCCGGAAAGTAGGCTCGACACGAGGTGAGTCTCCTTTATATCCTTGTAAGAGGGAATTATCCCCATAGGTAATTATACATGATTTAAATGTCCTTATTTGTGGGGGCTACGCACGCACGAAGTGACGAGAGTCCGTGCGTAGCTACTATTATGCCATGTCGGGTAGTTTTAGGACTCACGAGCATGCTTTTATGTGCCTTACATGTACCCCTAAATGTATTTTGAGTTGCTTATTACCCTTGAATTAGCATGAGAATATTAGGAAGTTACGTTAAAAAATTTCAGATGCTTAAGTTCTTGTTTGCAAGTATAATCTCTATTGAATTCCTGGATTTCGTATATAACTCTGTGTATGTATACGAGCACCCGCGTCGTATGTATGATTCACGAACGGGGTAGCCTTATTATAATGTCAAGTGTGTCGCATGTTTGATTCGCGATCGGGGTAATAGATTCATCTATGGTTCGAGCCGTTCGACCCTCGGCAGTGCACATTTATTTTTCGCGGCGTTTCGGCCGTACGCTTCAGCATACTATGTGCTGTATATTTTGACTGAGAGTCTTGTTTCTATCATATAAACTGCTTCACGTGAAAAGGAAAAGTTAGTTTATTTTACACTAGTGTGATTTGACATGCAGAGGTAAATTGTAAATTTATACTTGATATTTTCATGTGCTGTGATTTCTGGAACTGCCATCCCTGCCTAGTCTTCGTTCACTTATATTATTACATCTTGACCCTAGTAAGTATAACGTCGACCTCTCGTCACTACTTCTTCGAGATTAGACGGGATACTCACTGGGTACATATTTGTTTATATGTACTCATGCTACACTTCTGGACTTCATTGTACATGTTCTGAGGCAGGTGCATCTGGTTATCTGACCGGAGCGTGATCTTGAGAGTATACTCTGTACCCGACTCCACAGTGAGCTTCTCCCCTTGGCGTATCTCAGCAACACTTTGGAGTTGTCTTTTGGCTATTTCTGTTGATTTACTTCAGACAGTAGCACAATTATTCTACTTATTTTGTATATTCCACTAGTCCGCCCGTAGACTTGTGACACTAGGTCCTGGCACAAGTAGTAGATATTATACTCTTGGCACTGTATATGTTATTTTCGGTCCTTTTGGTTGTGTTGATTTGAGTTGGTTAAGTTATCTGTTTTCACCTTGAAATTTCTTTTAACCTTAAAAATTGGCAAAGTTTCGGAATAATCTATCAGATAAGGTAATATCGTTAGTATCACAAGTCCTGGCTTGCCTGACGCTGAGTTAGGGTTTTGGGTCGTGACGTTTACAGACCAAAAATAGCGACCAAAGTTGGTCGCTTTTCCTTATTCCAGAGACAAAAACGGGTTTCCCTTGATTTCTCTTATTTTCTTTCCCAAAATTTCCCCAACTCTCTCTTTCCCTCCCCTTCTCTATTTCACTCACCCAAATCCCATTCCCCACCTTGCGCCACCACTGCCCCCTTGCTCGCTGCCGCCTCGCCGGCCACTGCTCGCCGGCCACCACCACTGCCGGCCCCCCCCTCTCCTTCTCCACCTAAAAAAACCAAGGTTAGAATTATAACCTTGAATCTTTGTTATTTCTAGTGTGTGTGTGTTACAATATTTGATGTATTGTAGTTTATCGTTTCAATTAGTGTTTCAATTCTTTGAACATTGTATTTTATTGAGGATTAGGGTTTAGGTCTTGTTTTAATTAGTTTTGTTAATTAATTTTATTAATTAATTAGTTTAATTAGTGTTGAATTTAGTTTAGTTAGATTTAAATTATACTTTGTATTGTCTTGATAGTTTAGTTAGAATTATACTTTCGTGACGGCACTTAGTCTCTACGACTAGGTAAGCCTATATTGCGTAAAAATAAGACAAATAATAACAAAACAGTAAAGATGAATTAATACTATAAAATTTAGCCGCCCGACATCTACATATTTTACTTTCCCAAAACCCGGAATGTCACAAATCACAAGCTTTATACGACTATATCTCTATACAACGGAACAAGGAAAATGTGTATATGTATATCTCCTAAGTCTGTAATAGAGTAGATGGGGACACGTGGGATTCTACGGACGCTGCAGAATTACCTTGTGGTCTCCTAACAGCTGCTGTAGTACTCCTAGCCAAAACGCTGTGTACTGGTACCTGGATCTGCACATGGGGAAAACATGTGCAGGAAAGGGCGTGAGTACTCCATATTCGGTACTCCGTAAGTGCCAAGCCTAACCCCAGTCAAGTAGTGACGAGGTCAGGTTAAGGCTCTATTGAGTTTGAAAATAAGACAGTTATAAGTTTAAACAGTGACGTATAAATAGCTAAAATAAGCAGAATTTAAAGGAAAACTGAAAGAAATAATAAAGAAAAGCCCTCGGCTCAGCACAACATATATCTCAACAACAAATATGCAATGCAGTACATGGGGAAAGCTCCCGGATCTCAGTACGTAGTCCCAATATAAATATGCTATGCAGTACAGGGGGAAAGCTCCCGGATCTCAGTCCGTAGTCCCAATTTAAATATGCAATGCAGTACAGGGGGAAAGCTCCCGGATCTCGGTCAGTAGTCCCAATTTAAATATGAGATGCAGAATCCAATTCGATACGGCTTAATTAAACAATTCAAGAAAACAATAGGACAAAATAAGGTAAAACTACCTAATCATGGAGAAAATAGTAGCAAGTACGGGGAATTCAAGTGATAACAGGTAGGCATGCTCATTCCTATGCGAACTAATCAGTTATAACATGAAGCAGTAATATAGGAATGAAATGAGTTATGTCATGGAAGGAAAAGCGGGAATTTAGCAACCATGACCCGTGTACGCACTCGTCACCTCACGTACACGGCGTCCACATAGTAAAAGCAATATAAAAATGCCTAAGGGAAATCCCCAACACAGAGTTAGGCAAGCCACTTACCTTGACTGCGCTAATCAACTCAATATCCCGCTTTTGCTACGAGTATCCAACTCCGGGTGGACCAAATCTATTCAATTCGATTGCATAATGTAAATATCACTTCAAGGAAACAAAATAGCTAATTATTTCTAAGCTAATACGCGAAATTAGGAAATTCGCCCAAAAAGTCCCCCGGGCCCACATCTCGGAATCGGGTAAAAATTATATTTTCCGGACATCGTTCACTCACGAGTCTAACCATATAAGAATCTCTCAAATCGGAGGTCAAACACCCAATCAAAACTCATTAATTTGGTCTATGAAGTTCATCCCATTTTCCCCATTTTTTACCCAAAACTTTCAAAATTAAAGGTGGGATTTAAGATTGGAATCATGGAATTTGATCTATGATGGATAGAAATCACTTACCCAAGTTACCCATTGAAAAGCCTCCAAGAATCGCCTCTCCCGAGCTCTCAAAATTAAAAAAATGGTGAAAATAGGCTTAAACCCTCGAATTGGGGTTTTTAATATTCTGCCCAGGTATTCTTCTATGAGATCGTGTACAAAGAGTCGCGATCACGGAGAGTAATCTCACACGCGCCAGAATTCCTCTTACGCGAACGCGGCTATGGGTTTGCGATCGCGGACCTTGACGACCCAGCACTTCGCGATCGCGTTTGGGACCTCGCGACCGCACATAACAAATGTCGAAGCTCCCTCAGATCAAGGATACACTACGCGATCGCGACCTAGGACATGCGGTCGCGAAGACGAAACTTCCATTCCGAGTCCGATATCAAAATTTCACCTACCGGCCGAAATCGCCGAAATTCTAACTTTCGCCAATTCAAGCCTAAATCTACAACCGGCCTCGAAAACATATTCCGAACACGCTCCTAACCCCGAAATAACCCAACGGAGCTAACGGGGTTGACGAAATTCCATTCCAGATTCGTCTTCACACAGTTCTAGCTACGGTCCGATTTTAGAGCTAAAATTCACATTAAAGGACAATGTGTCCGAAATCACTCCGGGTTTCACCACTCAACGCTCCAACAAGTTCCAATAACATAAATAGACATGGTAGAAGCAGTTATTTAGGGATCAGGGCGCTAACTCTCAAAACGACCGACCGGGTCGTTACATTCTGACGAACGAGTATAGAAACATACTTGAAGCTGTGAAAAGATGGGGGTACTGACTCCGCATGTCCTGCTCGGTTTCCCAAGTCGCCTCCTCGATCGGATGACCCCTCCACTGAACCTTGACTGAGGTAATATTCTTCGACCTGAGCTTCCTGAGCTGCCTGTCCAATATAGCCACTGGCTCCTCAACATATGATAGCTCCTTGTCCAACTGGACTGAACTGAAATCCAAAACATGAGTCGGATCACCGTGATACTTCCGGAGCATGGAAACGTGGAATACTGAATGAACTCCTGCTAGTTGGGGAGGCAAAGAAAACTCATAAGCAACCTCCCTAACCCGCTGATACACCTCAAAAGGGTCAATGAACCTCGGACTCAGCTTACCCTTCTTCCCGAATCTCATGATGCCCTTCATAGGTGATACCCGAAGAAAAACCCGATCACCAGCCATGAATGCCAAGTCACGAACCTTCCCATCCGCGTAACTCTTCTGCCTGGACTGAGCTATGCGAAGTCTCTCCTGGATCACCTTCACCTTGTCCAGGGCATCCTGAACCAAGTCTGTACCCAACAATTCGGCCTCGCCCGACTCAAACCATCCTACTGGAGACCTGCACCGCCTACCATACAAAGCCTCATACGACGCCATCTGAATGCTTGACTGGTAGCTGTTATTATAAGCAAACTCTGCAAGAGACAAGTATCGATCCCATGACCCTCCAAAATCCATCACACAGGCACGGAGCATATCCTGAAGAATCTGAATCATGCGCTCGGACTGCCCGTCCGTCTGGGGGCTGAATGTTGTGCTGAGATATATCTGGGTACCTAAATCACTATGCAAGGCTCTCCAGAAGTGCGAGGTGAACTAAGGACCTCGATCTGATATAATGGACACTGGCACACCGTGCAACCGGACTATCTCCCGAATGTAGATCTGGGCAACCTCTTAGAAGCATATGTAGTCAGCACTGGAATGAAATGAGCTGATTTGGTCAGCCAGTCCACAATCACCCGAATAGCATCATGCTTCCCCAAGGTCCGAGGAAGTCCAACCACAAAGTCCATGGTGATCCGCTCCCACTTCCACTCTGGAAGCTTAATCTGCTGAAGTAATACTCCCGGTCTCTGATGCTCACATTTGACTTGCTGACAATTGAGACACTTGGCTACAAACTCCACTATATCCTTCTTCATCCTTCGCCAACAATAGTGTTGTCTCAGATCTTGGTACATCTTCGCGGCACCCTGATGGATGGAATACCGCGAGCTCTGGGCCTCCTCAAGAATCAACTCTCGAAGTCCATCTACATTGGACACACAAATCCGGCCCTGCATCCTCATCACACCGTCATTACCTATGGTCACATCCCTGACATCACCCTGCCGAACTCTATCCTGAAGAGCCCGAAGATTGGGATCCTCATACTGGCGCTCCCGAATGTGGTCATAAAGAGAATATCGAGCAACAACACAAGAAAATACCCGACGAGGCTTAGAAAGATCCAGTCTCACGAACTGACTGGCTAAGGACTGAACATCTAAGGCTCTCAGCTACATGAAGATATGCCAGACTCCCCAAACTCTCCCCCCGGCGACTCAAGGAGTCGGCCACGACATTGGTCTTCCCCGGGTGGCATAGTATAGTGATGTCATAATCCTTGAGTAACTCCAACCACCTACGCTGGCGCAAATTTAGATACTTCTGCCTGAATATGTGTTGCAAACTCCGGTGATCCGTGAATATCTCACAAGGAACACCATATAAATAATGATGCCATATCTTCAGGGCGTGAACAATCGCCGCCAACTCGAGATCATGAACAGGGTAGTTTTTCTCATGCACCTTCATCTGTCTGGAAGAGTAGGCAATCACCCTACCGTCCTGCATCAACACTGCTCCCAGACCAATCCTTGAAGCATCACAATACACTGTATAGGACCCTGAACCTGTGGGTAATACCAACACTGGAGCAGTAGTCAGGGCTGTCTTGAGCTTCTGAAAGCTCTCCTCGCACTCCTCAGTCCATATAAAAGGTTCACACTTCTGGGTCAGTCTTGTCATGGGCGCTGAAATAGATGAAAATCCCTCCACAAAACGGCGATAATACCCTGCCAAACCAAGGAAACTGCGGACCTCAGTAGCTGAAGACGGTCAAGGCCAACTCTACACTGCCTCTACCTTCATCAGGTCTACCTTGATCCCATCCGAAGATACCACATGGCCTAAGAATGCCACAGAGTCAAGCAAAAATTTACACTTAGAAAATTTGGCATACAACTTCTTCTCCCTCAATGTCTGAAGTACGATCCTCAAATATTGCTCATGGTCCTCCTGGGACCGAGAATATACCATAATGTCGTCAATGAACATGATGACAAAAGTATCAAGATACGGCCGAAATACGCTGTGCATCAGGTGCATGAAGGCTGCTGGGGCATTGGTCAGCCCAAATGACATAACAAGGAACTCATAGTGGCCATATCTGGTCCTGAAGGCAGTCTTCGGGATATCCGGCTCCCGAATCTTCAACTGATGATAGACCAAACGAAGATCAATCTTGGAAAACACCCTAGCACCCTGTAGCTGGTCAAATAAATCATCAATGCGGGGCAATGGGTACCCGTTCTTCACTGTCACCTTATTCAGATGCTGGTAGTCATTACACATACGCATCGTACCATCCTTTTTCTTCACAAATAAAAGCGGAGCACCCCAAGGTGATACACATTAAAGAACTATGTGTCCAAAATAACTCCGGGTTTCACCACTCAACGCTCCGACAAGTTCCAATAACATAAATAGACATGGGAGAAGCAGTTATTAGGGGATCAGCGCCCTAACTCTCAAAACGACCGACCGGGTCGTTACATTCTCCCCCTCATAAGAAAATCCATCGTCCTCGAACGAGTCTAGAAACATACCTAAAGCTGTGAAAGGATGAGGGTACTGACTCCGCATGTCCTGCTCGGTCACCCAAGTCGCCTCCTCGATCGGATGACCCATCCACCGAACCTTGACTGAGGTAATATTCTTCGACCTGAGCTTCCTGACCTGTCTGTCCAATATAGCCACTGGCTCCTCAATATATGATAGCTCCTTGTCCAACTGGACTGAACTGAAATCCAAAACAAGAGTCGAATCACCGTGATACTTCCGGAGAATGGAAACGTGGAATACCGGATGAACTACTGCTAGGTGGGGAGGCAAAGCCAACTCATAAGAAACCTCCCCAACCCGCTGCAACACCTCAAAAGGGCCAATGAACCTCGGACTCAGCTTACCCTTCTTCCTGAATCTCATGACGCCCTTCATAGGCGATACCCAAAGCAAAACCCGATCACCAGCCATGAATGCCAAGTCACGAACCTTCCGATCTACGTAACTCTTCTGCCTGGACTGAGCTGTGCGAAGTCTCTCCTGGATCACCTTCACCATGTCCAGGGCATCCTGAACCAAGTCTGTACCCAACAATCGGGCCTCGCCCGACTCAAGCCATCCTACTGGAGACCTGCACCGCCTACCATACAAAGCCTCATACGGCGCCATCTGAATGTTGGTAGCTGTTATTATAAGCAAACTCTGCAGGAGGCAAGTATCGATCCCATGACCCCCAAAATCCATCACACATGCATGAAGCATATCCTCAAGAATCTGAATCGTGCACTTGGACTGCCCGTCCGTCTGGGGGTGGAATGTTGTGTTGAGATCTATCTGGGTACCCAACTCACTATGCAAGGCTCTCCAGAAGTGCGAGGTGAACTGAGGACCTCGATCTGATATAATGGACACCGGCACACCATGCAACCGGACTATCTCCCGAATGAGGACCTCGTCTTCTCAGAAGAATATGTAGTCAACACTGGAATGAAATGAGCTGATTTTGTCAGCCGGTCCACAATCACCCAAATAGCATCATGCTTCCCCAAGGTCCGAGGAAGTCCAACAACAAAGATCATGGTGATCCGCTCCGACTTCTACTCTGGAAGCTTAATCTGCTGAAGTAATCCTCCCGGCCTCTGATGCTCACATTTGACTTGCTGACAATTGAGACACTTGGTTACAAACTCCGCTATATCCTTCTTCATCCTTCGCTACCAATAGTGTTGTCTCAGATCCTGATACATCTTCACGGAACCCGGATGGATGTGTCACGCCCCAAAACCAAGGGACACGACTGGCGCTCGACCGGGTAGTCCTAGTCAAGCGGACCTGGATTCCTTTTTCCCTCCCACGTATTACCCCGAAATTTTTTATGTACATTATTCAATTATAATTATAACGCATTCTACAATCTGAAATTAAATCATAGATTTCTCTCATTACCAACATGTGGTACAATACTTACAAAATATACATAACACACAGTTTTACTTTACGTGGTCTACAAGACATACTGCCCAAAATACATATGTACATAACCCACATTTCCTGTCTACGGAGCCTCTAAGAGTACGAAGGAGTTATATAATACTTGCTGGTAACAAGGCTCCGGCTATACCTTACACAAATACCAAAATAAAAATCCAAAAGAAGAGGTGGCATGAACCATACTGGGCCCCGGGAGGAGAAGGGCTCACCAAAACAGCTGGTAGAACGTAGATGAGGCACTACTGTCGGTGGGCTGGAGTACCTGCTATAGAACCACCTACAATCATCACAAGAATGTAGCACCCCCGGCAAAGGGACGTCAGTACATTTGAATTATACTGGTATGTATGAATAAACTTTACTCTAAGTAAACTTAATAATGCACAGGCAAGAGACAGACATAGAGTCACACAATCACTGCACAAGATATAGAAAGATACACAATGGAAGTTCCACAGTTTTCACTTCATCACAATCACAATAGCAATTCCACCCTTGTCACTTCTCAACATTTCACCCTTATTTCTTCTGTTGCGGCGCGCAACCCGATCCCACCTGTCAATCACAATCATTTATTATGTTTCTGTTGCGGCGTGCAACCCGCTCCCACCGGACAATCACAATCATTTGTTGTGTTTCTGTTGCGGCGTGCAACCCGATCCCACCGGAAAATCACATCACACCCTTATCACTTCTCACATATCATCTTTATCCCTCCTGTTGCGACGCGCAACCCGATCCCACCAAACAATCATATCTCATATCAACAAT
>ML287709.1:13545-63215 GCA_005239495.1 Nicotiana undulata | reverse complement strand
CTCGGGGTTCGGACCAAATTACGTTTACCCATTCACCCACGAACCCAAATATACAATTAGTTTGAAAATCCGACCTCAATTCGAGATAAAGATAATATTTTTACAAAATTTCCTAATTCTACTCAAACCCACAATTTTTACCATAAAAAGTCTTAGTTGTTTATTTAAAAGTGATGAAAAACAATGCGTAATTGAAAGGGTAAAGTTTAGAATTGATTACCTATGACTTGGGGATGATAAATGGTGAAGATATTCGTTCTTAGGGCTGTGGGGTTGGAAAATTTGAAGAAGAAGAAGTCTGCCCGTTTTATATATATTTTTCTGTCAGATATTCTGCCTTGTTTCTCGTGCCAAATGATTCTTAAACTCGATTTTTATGTCTCCAATGGATTTCTTGTGAAATTATAGTCAAGTTAGGCTTTTGAATCACTCAATTTGACCTTATAATGATAGAGATATGTAGGTTTTAATATTTGCAAATAGTGCAGATTTTTAATACGCCGTCAGTGGCACTTTCGTAATTAACCTGAAAAATCTTAGTAAAATGACCATAAAATCCTCATATGGTGTCCAAATTCGATGATTCTTTTTGCTACGGGTCCGTAATTACGATAAAAATATAATACTTTATTCAAAACAGAAATCGGAGCTCATTTGTTCAATATGATATCATTTATGCTTGAAGAAATGACGTCGAAGCATAAGAAAGAACGAGCGCAACACAACCCAAACCTATTTGAAACTCACCCTAGCCCTCGGGGCTCTAAACAAACATGCACGCAAGTATAAAAGCATCATATGGACTTGCGCGTGCGATAAAATCATGAAAATAACATGTACAACTATGAATTAAACCTCAAAACTCATTATTTTTCTCAAGAACACTTAAAGTTCACTATTTATCAACCGGGTGTCCGAATCACGTCAAATAAATCTGATTCTCACCAAATTTCGCAGACAAGGATTAAATATTATAAAAAACCTATATCGAGCTCCGGAACCAAAATACGGGCCCGATACCAACGGTTTCAAACGTTAATTCATTTCTTTATTTCATTAATAATTCAGCAAAATAATTTCTTTCAAAAATTAATTTCGAAGGCTTGGGACCTCGTAAATCAATTCCGGGCATACGCCCAAGTCCCATATTTTACTGCGGACCTCTCGGGATCGTCGAAACACAGATTCGAGTTCATTTACTCAAAATGTTGACTCAAGTCAACTAAAACAAAATTTTTAATTCTAAAAATTATTATTTCTTATATTTTCACATAAAAGCTTTCCAGTTTCACGCCCGGACTATGCACGCAAATCGAGATAGTTAAAATTAATCTTTTTATGGCTAATAAACCTAGAACGGAGTCTAAATTCTTATAATGACCCCTTGGGTCATCACAGTTTTGTACATATCTGCCGGCGTTCGCAGATCCCGAGAGTCTTCTCCTATTTAATATACGTTGTTTTATTATATTAAGAACAATTACACTATTTCTTTCAGCCCATTATTTATAGTATTCTTTAGTAGTTCGTAAATTGTGACACCAGACCCTGGGGTAGTTCTAGAGTTATTTATATAAGTAGTTCGTGGTTCGTTTTATTTAATTGGTTATTATTATTAGTATTATATTTTATTGTTGTTGGGAATTATTTTAATTATGTTCATTTTAAATTTATTTATTTATGCTTAAGTAATTAATTAAGAAAATTAGTTAATTGACTTATAACATTGACTTGCCTAGAAAGTGTGGTGTTAGGCGCCATCACGATTCCTAAGGTTGGGAATTTGGGTCGTGAAAAAAACAAGAAATGGGAAGAAAGAGATGCTGCGGACGCTGACAGCTACCTCGATGTCCCGACTCCGGCTCCGTGAGTAATAAGATGGATAACGCCCGGTATCAACACCTGAATTTGCACACAGAGTTGCAGGGAGTAATGATGAGTACGCCAACTCAGTAGTAATTAAAATAAATCAGGTCTTAAGTGTAAGAAACACACAGAATCAAATCATCAAATCACAATAAAACAACCTTTCTTTCCAACAGTTCATACAACAATTCAGTACGCTTTAAAAGCTAATTCCAGTAAAACGTTTTTCAAACATTGTAATTTCCAATGACTTCAGTAAAATACCCAAGAAGTATTAGTTTAAAGATGAAATGAATCGTAAATAGTCACTCAGTGAAACAAGTATCATAAACCGCCCCTCGGGCAAATCACCACTCAGAATTAGTCACTCAGCATACCTCACAATCACTCAGCATCAGCCCCTCGGACAACATCACGGTCACTCATGCCTCCCAATCGCCATCACTTGGCACTCGCACTCAGTAGGTACCTGCGCTCACTGGAGATGTACAGACTCCGGAGGTCCTCCTACAGCCCAAGCGCTAAAATCAAGCCAAATCATGGCATCAAATCACTCTCGGTTACTCGGCCTATCATAAACATGTTGCGGCGTGCAACCCGGTCCAATATCATATCCTCACAATCAGGCCCTCGGCCTCACTCAGTCAGAAACATGTTGCGGCGTGCAGCCCAATCCAATATCATATCCTCACAATCATGCCCTTAGCCTCACTCAGTCAGGAACATCTCAAAAAGCCACTCGGGCTATCAGTAAAATGGGGTACTCGACCCAAAATTACATTTTATATTACAAAATAGTGCAACTAAGACTAAGTTTTGAAATCAGTTAAACATAATATGACTGAGTGTAAATCATAAGTTAACACAGTGAAAAAAAACAGTAAACAGCCCCCAAGGGGCCTAAACAGGTTGGCACAAGGCCCCAAACATGGCATACATCCCAGGAATACAGTAGTAGTCTTAAAACACAATTTACCATATGATTTTACAAAATAACTACGCAACCCATAGTTGCCACGGGAAGGACCAAGTCCAAGTCCCCAGTCAGTGCACGCCACCCACTCATCATCCAATGTGTGCGTCACTCCAAAACAGTGAGAAGATGCTAAGTCTAGGGTTTCATTCCCTCAGGACAAGATTTAAAGTCATTACTTACCTCAACTAGCCCGATAAGCTACTTCGCAATATTTTTGCCCCTCGAATCGGCTCCCGAATGCTCCGAATCTATCAAAATCAGATTTATCACATCAAAATATTCTAGGGAGATGAAACCCTATCGAAAAATATCAACATTAGGCACAATTCCCGAACTTGGCCAAACCCGACCCCTTGGCCCACGTCTCGAAACTCGATAAAATTTATAGCATAATGATCTTTGTCCTCCCACGAGTTTATACATATCAAGAACACTGAAATCGGAATCCAAATGCCCCTCAAATCCCCATTTTAATGTCTCATAATCTCAAGCCCTTGTCACGACCAAAATCCATAAGGTCGTGATGGCGCCGGACACCACTGTCAGGCAAGCCAATCATTAATTGGTTAAGTTAAATTCTTATTTTAGCATTTTTAAAATTATTACCTTTCACTTTATTACATAATAACTGAATAAAATTCGCTAAGTAAATACGATGGCTTAATATTCCATTTTAATAAAATACATCCCAAACACATCCCAGAACACGGTGTCACAAGTGCATGATCAAATTCTAAGAATTATACAAATACTACAAAGCTTGTCCGAAGTACAAATTGGAATAGGAATTTAAAATGAAAATAAATACAATATGAGGGAGACTCTGTCGGCTGCTTGTCGTCTCCAGATGGTGCAGCTCGTCTAAGTCTCTAAGTCAGCCACATCGCCGTGTCGAGCAGGGCCACTAGCTATGAATGTAGCTGTGCAATAAAAATGCATAGCAAGTGTAGCATGAGTACGAAAACGTGTACTTAGTAAGTATCCTACCTAACCTCAGAGAGGTAGTGACGAGAAGTCGATTTTGACACTTGCTAGAGATTAATACAATATAATAGATGAAGGATCTCAACATGGTTATTAACATCGAATGACAAATAATGACAGGAAAGATCAACCGTTTCCATAAATCTATAAATTCTCCGATTTCCATCATTTCATTTAGCAATTTACGTCCATAAGACAATTTAACAGTTCAAGTCACAGATGGTATATAATATGTATATATCATGCATAGGAAATGTCGAGGGTCGAACGGCCCGAACCAACAATAATAAAATGTGAACTTCCGAAGGGTCGAACGGCTCGAACCATAGATGCATCTATTCCGCCGTGGCATACGGCCCCCTCCCATGAGAGTAGTGGAAAGAATCACTTCGCTCGCAGAATATATATATATATATTGCGAAGCGGTCACATATAAATAATAGAGTTACCCCGCTCGCGAATCATACCTGCGACTCGGGTACCCATATAGATACACAAATTCCAGTAATACATCAGGAAATATTTAGCCAAGGAAAGGATAAATTCTCTTTTTAGATGATTAGGATAATGGAGTTTAACCTACCTAAATATTCATTTACTAATTCAATGATATTGGACAGTCTTTTACCAACAAAGTTACAAGTACAACAAGTAAAGCATGCTAGTGGGTCCTAGGCTACCCGAACATAAGCATAATAGTAGCTACGCACGGATTCCCATCACCTCGTACGTACGTAGCCCCCGAAAATAGTAGCACTCATTCAATTAGTTCACCTATGGGGACAATTCCCCCTCACAAAGTTAGAAAGGAGACTTACTTCGCTCCGAAATTCCATAACCGGCTTCCAAGCCCTTCCGACGACTACAATTGATGCACAACGCCCCAAACTATTCAAATAACGAGCAAACCAATAAAAATTCACTCTAATACTTGTAAACATTCAAATTATATAAGTTCTGTCACGACCCAAGTTCCTACTCAGGTCGTGATGGCGCCCAACACCGGAGTAAGGCAAGCCAACACTAGTTCACTACCAAAGTTACTTCACTTAGTTGGATATTTAAGTACTTGCCAATTTTTTTTAAGTTAAGAAAAATCATTAAATGAAGGCGATTAAGCGAGACAACTTAATTCAATGAAATTTCAAAACCATGTGCCAACATGTACAGTGTAGTAAAAATATTAGAGTGTCTACTACGTGAGCCAAGATCTAGTGTCACAAGTCCACAGGCGACTAGTAGAATATACAAGACTAGACAAAATGAATGTACTACTGCCTGAAGAGAATAGACATAAATATCCTAAATAATAGATAACTCCACAGTGCTGCTGAGGATCGCCAGGGGGAGCAGCTCACCGTGAATTCAAGTCGAGAGTATGCTCTCGAGATTGCGCTCCAGTCTGATAACCAGATACACCTGCCTCAGAACCTGTACAATTAAGTACATAATCATAACATGAGTACATATAAACAAATATGTACCCAGTGAGTATCCCGTCTAAACTCGAAGAAGGAGTGACGAGAGGTAGGCGTGATACTTACTAGGGTCAATAACAAATAATATAATTTAATAAGTCTAGACAGGAATAGTAGTCATGGAGATGACTACGGCATGAAGTATCAATTATATAAAACTGCAATTTATTCTCATGAGTCAAATAGCAATTATAACAAAAATCCCAAGTTTCCCTTCCACATGAAGCAATTTATTTAATAATAACAAGACTCTCAGTCAAATACATAGCACATAGTATACCGAAGCGTACGGCCGAAGCAACGCAAAAATAAATGTGCACTGTCGAGGGTCGAACGGCTCGAACCATAGATGCATCTATTACCCCGCTCGCGAATCGATCATGCGACGCGATTGACATAATTATAAGGCTACCCCGCTCACGAATCATACATGCGACACGGGTGCTCGTATACATACACAGAATTATCAGGAAATTTAGGAATTTATCATGGGTTATACTTGAAAATAGAGATTTAAACATTTAAACTTACACATAACTTCTTAATATCCTCATGTCAATTTCAAAGAAAATAAGCAACTAGGAACACATGTAAATATACAGGTAAGGCACATAAAGTCATGCTTGTGAATCCTAAATTCTACCCGACATAACATAGTAGTAGCTACGCACGGACTCTCGTCACTTTGCGCGTGCGTAGCCCCCGCAGTTAAGGATAATTCAATCATTCACATTTACCTATGGGGACAATTCCCTCTTACAAGGTTGGAAAGGAGACTCACCTCGCGTAGAACCTACTTCCCGGGTCAAGAACGCGCCCGAAACTCCCAACTTGTCACCCAACGACTCGAAACTAGTCAATTGATATATAAATACGTCAATATACACTCAAGAGTATGAAATTCTCATATTAGTTTAGTTAATTCATCCTACTTGAAAAAAAATCCCAAAATACATCCTCGGGCCCACATGCTCGGATTTCAGAAATTTTCGAAGAAAACACTCACTCATAACCTAAGGATCATTAACATATAGTTTTTGTATGATTTCATGGTAGGTAAGTGGTGAAATTCTCTAAAATTCATCAACCCTAGGTTTCCATCTCTAACCCTTGATTCACACTAATTGGCGTGTTAATCTACTTAGTAATTGATATATTAAACCAACATTGAAGTGGAAGTTACTTACCTCTTAGCAGCTAGGTCGAATACCCTCTTGTGAGCTCTCAAAATGCCTATGGTGAAGAAGAAATGGTGAAAAATGGCTAAGTCCCGTGTTAAAAGGAGCTCACTGCCTTCAATGATCTCGCACATGCGGCTCGAGGACCGCACCTACGGTCTCACACCTGCGGAAGTGAGCAAGGAGCTTGGGGGTCGCACCTGCGGAAGGAATCTCGCACCTGCGGACCCACGTCCGCACCTGCGATCTTGGGTGTCATGACCCAAATTCCATAAGTCGTGATGGCGCCGGACACCACTGTCAGGCAAGCCAAACCTTAATTAGTTGAAATTCATTTATGTTTTATCATCTTCGAAAATTGTTACCTTTCATTTCATTTCATAATCAAATGGATAAATCTTCGTTAATTAAATACAACAGGAATATCAATTTAATTTCATGAAATGAATCCCAACACATCCCCATAACTTAGTGACACAAGTGCATGAGCAACTTCTAAGGATTTATACAATCATACAAAGCTTATCCGAGGTACAAATTGAACAAGGACTGAAAATAAAGTATAAATACATAGGAGGAAGAATCTATCAGCTGCGGAACGCCTCCGGATGATGCAGCCCGTCCAAGTCTCCAAGTCAGCCACTGTTAAGAATTTACCTGTGCAACAAAATGCACATCAAGTGCATTATGAGTACGAAAAACAACATGTACTCAGTAAGTATCCCGCCTAACCCCATAGAGGTAGTGACGAGAGGTCAAATTAGACACTTGCTAGAGGTCAATTTAGAATATTCAAGTGTGAAAATAAGCATGGTTATCATAGGCAATTTATTAAGTTCAGGAATAAATAATGTCAAGTCTTTCCACATTTAAAACTTTAATTCCTCCTCATATTAATAACAATTAATCAACATGGGTGATTTAAGCAATTAACAACTTAATCAACGGGAAGGAACTACTTCTTCCAAATCTGTAGTAACTCTAAATCTCTATCATTTCAATTGACAACTTAATATTACAGGCCAGTAATAGGGCAAAAATCATAGCAACTACGCAGCAAATATCATGTGCAAGCAATGCCGAGGGTCGAACGGCGCAGACCAACAATAATAAATTGTGCACTGCTGAGGGTCGAACGACTCGAACCATAGATGCATCTATCTGTCCCCTCGCGAATCGATCATGCGACGCGGTTATACATACAAGTAAATAAGGCTAGACTGCTCGCGAATCATACCTGCGACTCAGGTGATCATATGTACACAAATCCACATAATAAATCCGTATTTTTATCAAGAAAGTAGTTTTTCTCAGGAAAGTGGTAAAATTCTTCTTAAAGGAACATGAAATATAGCATTCAAACCTTTATTCTGAAACTCATTTGCCAAGTTTAATGACATTCCATAATATAACCCTACCAGGTATACAATTATCCACAGAGGAGATCAAATCTTTTTCTAGATGATTAGGAACATGAACCCTAGTCTTCTTCAGATATTCAATTATGATTTCGATTATATTAGCAGTTTAATATTACGGCAGGATCACAGGTACAACACGTAAAGCATGCTAGTGGGTCCTAGACTACCCGGACAAGGCATTATAGTAGCTATGCACGGACTCCCGTCACCTCGTACGTACGTAGCCCCCGAAAATAATAGCACATACTTGATTAATTCACCTAGGGGGACAATTTCCCCCTCACAAAGTTAGAAAGGAGACTTACCTCGCTCCGAAATTCCATAAACGGCCTCCAAGCCTTCCCGACGACTCCAATCGATGCACAACGCTCCAAAACTACCCAAATGATGATAAACCAATGAAAATATACTCAAATATTTGCTAAAAATTAAGATTGTATAATTTCCCAACTCCGCTCAGTGAATTAACTAAAATGTCCTCGGGGCCCACGTGGCCGGTTTCCAAAATTTTGCGAAGGTAAACTCTACCCATAACATTACTAGCTCAAATACACAATTTACTCCTAATCCCATGCTCAAGTTCGTGGTAAAATCCAATTTATCAAGTTTTCTAGGTTTTCTTCAAAAAATCCCAATTTCCTACTATTCTCCATGTTCAAATCCATGCACAACCTTGTATTTAACTTGGACACATGAAGGATTTACTTACCTCGTGATTCCTGACGAAAACACTCTCTTGAAGCTCCTCCAAAATCTCCCTAACCAAAGAAAAAGTGAAGAAATGACCAACAATTCTCGGTTTTAAAAACAATCTGCCCAGGCCATTTTCACACCTGCGGTCCAATAGCCGCTCTTGCGGCTCCGCACCTGCGGAAATTCCATCGCAGGTGCGGCTCTGACTCAACCCAGCAACTCTCGCACCTGCGACCCTCTCCTCCGCATCTGCGCATTCGCAGGTGCGGAAACTTCATCGCTCCTGCGCTCCTACCCCAGCCATCCAACACTCGCACTTGCGGCGTCCAAGGCCGCTCCTGCGGCTCCACACCTGTGGAAATTCCATCGCAGGTGCGGTCGCACCAGATGACAGCAACATCAGCTCCTTTCCAACTTCAACTTTTGATCCGTTAACCATCCGGAATCCACCCGAGGCCCCCGGGACCCCGTCCAATTACACCAACCCGTCCCAAAACCTAACACGGACTTGCTCGAAGCCTTGAATCACATCAAACAACATCGAAACAACGAATCACTCTCCAATCCAAATCTTTAAGAACTTAGGATTTCAAACTTCTACACCCGATGCCGAAACCTATCAAATCACGTCCGATTGAACCTAAATTTTTCACACAAGTCATATTTGACATTACGGACCTGCTCTATTTTCCGGAATCGCCCCGATATCAAACTTTCCACTTCCGGTCGGATTCTTCAAAAACCTTCAATTTTCTATCTTTAGCCAAATGACTTCAAACTGACCTCCGGACATCCGAATTCACTTCCGATCACGCTCCCAACTCCAGATTCACCATGCGAATCTATTCCTAGACTCGGAATCCCAAACGGACGTCAATATCTCTGAAATGCGCTTCAAGCCAAACTTAGGAAATTCCTTCAAAATGCTAACTTCCACATTATACGCCGAAACGCTCATAGGTTATCCAAATCCCGATCCGGACATACGCCCAAGTCCGAAATCACCATACGAACCTGCTAGAACCTTCTGATCCTTATTCCAAGGTCGTTTGCTCAAAATTCCAATCTTAATCAATTTCTCCAACTTAAGACTACCGAAATGAGTATTTTCCTTCCAATCTAACTCCGAACTTCCTGAATTCCAACTCCGACCATACACACAAGTCATAATACCTGAAATGAAGCTATTCATGACTTCCAACCGCTAAACGACGCGCTAGATCTCAAAACGACCGGTCGGGTCATTACATTCTCCCCCACTTATACAGACGTTTGTCCTCGAACGTGCCAAGAACTGCTCTGGAGTAATCTGAAATCACTGACCAACACCTCGTGCACCTGCCCATGCTTCCACAGCCTAGTTGAACACATAAGCTTGATAAAATCTGAAGATACCCTCCTTTATCCCTACCGCAAGTTCCGAACTCAATTCCAACACCAGAGATTCTCTGCCAGACCTGGTCTAACATATGAACACCGCATCAACTACCTCACAAGGAACCAGAACACAACTGCATACCTTTGCTGAATCAGCACCGCACACCGCATAATCCATCATCTAACCACAATGACGCTCCCTGAACCTTAACATCCAAAATACTAGGAACATGATGCTCTTAATGCACCTTATAAGATATATACATACACCCTGATATGATGCTGACGATACCACCACAACGGAGGAAATGCATAGAAATTCCTAACCAACTGCAGAGTTAACCAAACATTTAAATATTTTCTCTTGACTTAGATTATCATCTCATTGCAAACCAAATAATGGTGATTATCCTGAAGTTTACTTCACATAATCTCATCGCACTTGACCCCTGATCCAATAATCTCGTCTCACTCAGTATGAACTGTTTCAAATAGCAAATCGTCCCAGACATGACCAACAATCACACACAATGCCAAAATGCGCCAGTAGGCCACGAATCGAACATGATACATACGAAATGACTCAGAAAAGGACTACTCAATTCACGCAACGAATATAAACTTTCCCCAAAATATACGAAGCATAACATAAGAAAATAAATACAGGAACCTTACTCATCATCACACTGTTGCGGCGTGCAACCCGATCCAAATAACATACCCTTGGCCACGTGCCACCTGGTCCCATCATAAAATTCACACAAGGAGATATACACGGAGCTGAATTGCTCACTATTACAAATTATTGAATACCGGTCACAAGCACGCTAAGTGCACAATACCATTCTGGGAGACTGATAGAGACATATGCTACAAAACTCGAGCACAACTGGGGTGCGATATATAATCTGAATCTCAAGAGCCATCCTGCTCATATAACCTCATCACTACGTGGAATCTCAACACATAAGAAATTATCAAGCCGTTTCACAACCCACACGACACGATCACAATATACCCAAATCAACGAAGACGAAACAACATATGATATTCCAACACCCCTTCTCTGCGGAGCGCTATACTGAAGTGAACACACCTGACTCGTATGAAGCCCAAAATCATGTTTTAAATCCAGTAACACACTTCAAATCGATTCCACTTGCACTGAACTAACCTAATAGCCTCACTTGGGACCATAATACCGAGATTCTTCTCATAATAAAAAAGAACTACCGTCATAGCCGGGACAGACACCCCACCATCCACAATCGACTGAACCGAACGCCTTCCAGGCATAAATTCTGAGTTAAGCAATATTACATTCCTTTATACTTGGTCAAATCCTTTCAATCCCTTAGGTGACTACATGTTACACTTATACAATCTTCCCGTGGTCACGCTCTCGCGTCCTTCCACACAAGGAAACCAGTCTGCACATCCGTACCACCGACTACACAAATGCTGTAAAACCATTCAAGAACCCATGATCAGGGTACAAATCCTCTTTCACCGAACATCGATCTCAGGTAACACTGAAGAAAACATCATCTCATTCTAAACATTCAAATCCCTCGCTCTTGCTCCTCCGAGCTCATGACGTCCTTGTTAACACCGAACCGCAATCTCGATTTTTAGTTCCAGTTGCATACCGCTTATGGCACCTAACATGCCAATATGGAATAGCATAGGAATTCCACCATAACTCCCGAACCACTACTAGGGTGAACACTTCACCATATAGAAAACCTTTTACTTACCTCAATTCATGAGAATCATAACCACACACAATCACACCGAAGGTACTGATCACTGTTGCACCTGTGCCATTTTAACCATGGCTAACCAAATCTATCTTCCTTTTAATCATCTTTAGTTGCCTCAGAGATAATAGTAGCTCCCTTCAACTCGTAGCAACTCAACCCTAACTCTTCCCGAGTGACCCTGATTCACGAGACCATGCTGCCTAAATCCCGCAACCCGTCTCATACCCTTCCATGAACCCCTTCTATGATCCGAAGTTTATTTCTCTCACTCCTCCAATACTATCATGCATGCCGACAATAACATAGAACACTCCAACCTTTTCCCCTTTCTCAGCAGCTATGCTGCAAAAGCTTGATCCTTAATCACACAGCTGCTCGAAATCCTTAGATACCGCATTCCTTAACCTTTGAATTCACTAGGACCGCTATTGAGAGTCACCCACTCTGAATGACCTCGAATACAATCAACTTCACGGCTCTTCTAGCACATGAACATCCTCTCAATGAAATACGTGACTGAGTCACTTCCCTTACAACTTGCCTACGCCTCAAGCATAAATTCTGACCTTTCAAAGTTTAACCCTGGTCCAACAGGACCTACTTGAACACATTTATCATATCCCATGCATAATCACTACTCTACTCCCTTCCCTAGCTGAAACAACTTGCCAATATGCCGACAATCCGCAACCCCAAGAGAAAACAATCCTACAACCCAACTGTAGGTGGTGGGACTCCCCCACTTAGCCCGAAGCTACTCTTGCACCACTGTAGACCCTGCTGAGATCCCTTCTCCTTTGCTAACATGATTTTTCTCAACCAACCAGTCCAATCCCTCCGAATTATCCTGTTAGCATTCCCTAATTACCTAAATCCTCTAGCAACATTCACACATTCTGCCTCCTACCGAATAGCCCCTATGATTCCTTGTAGAAACTTGCCGACCACACAACCGCTAACCTACTCCCAGGAGATAGCCCACCTGTGGAAATCAACAACTGACACCGTCCAACAACGCTGCGTTGCACCCTCCTCTACAACATCAATACCCCATCCTAAGCCTGCTCTCATTCACTAGCCTTGCATGTCCGTCCGCTCCTCATGGACAACTATTAAGCACTCTACCACATCTTCCAATCCACTACCATATTGCATCCTTCTTCATCCTTAACAACTCCTCCCTGTTCTATCCAACCTTCTACCGAAATAACCCACATTCCACTTAAGCTCGTGGACCCAATCACCATCCACTACACTCTCAAATCACTCAAATTTTCCCTCAAGATAGGCAGCTATCTTACCACTGAACTCATGTGGCCGCTCTCCCACTTTGGTTAAACTCATTCCTGTAATCACTACCTGACTTCCTTTTCCTATGCCTTTCCCTTTAGAAATTTAGCCGCCACTTGACACTTCTCACATGACTTCCTTCATCGAATGTTGTCCAATTGTTGCCTCAATTCAATATCATTCTCTGCAGCTCTTAAACCGGCAGATTACCATAACTTCGACTCCCCGAAGATTATCTTCCTCGAGCTACCTTCATTAGAAATACTCGTTTAATACTTGAACCACCGCACACCACGACCTCTAACAACCGCTTCTTCAATATTGTTTAACCACACTCTGACCCAATGCAACCGAAGAAACTATAGCACCGACGAGCTTAACACATTCCATTCGATCAAAGATGACGATATCACATCACAGGTGGATGCTCCACCCCACTTGAAAACACCAAGTCTTACTACTTTATCAATCCAAAGCCTCACTATTTATAATCCAAATGCCTTTCCTCTGCCGGAACTAAAATACCGAATCTCGAGATCACGCCTTGGGAACACCTCCCTTCAAACCATTCATCACCCCAATATACGGGTAAGCATTCTATCATCACACCCACATCGCGCAGTAACTAATTGTAAGCATCATAACCACCTGAGCGTAGCCTCCAGGCTCTTAATGAACACAGCTATCGAGCTGAGACAACATATCATTCTTCATGCAGGGCAACAACAACATCCCAAACAACTATGCACGAAAGACTTCACGCACCATATATGTAGCACCATTACAACTCCTCAAATTCCCGATTCAAAACAAGCGCTTCGCGATGCGTAAGATTGAGTAGGAAGAAACATCGGCATAAGACTCAAAGGAATCAAATCTCACGATGAGAAATCAAGAAGGGAAGTACTCCTAACAGCCCTGTAGCCTCTCGAAGATAAGTACAGACGTCTTCATACCGATCCACAAGACTCTACTAGACTTGCTCATGACTAGTGAAACCTAAGGGAACCTAGAGCTCTGATACCATGTTGTCACGACCCAAATTCCATAAGTCGTGAAGGCACTGGACTGTTAGGCAAGCCAAACCTTAATTAATTGAAATTCATTTCTGTTTTATCATCTTCGAAAATCTTTACCTTTCACTTCATTTCATAATCAAATGGATAAATCTTCGTTAATTAAATACAACATGAATATCAATTTAATTTGATGAAATGAATCCCAACACATCCCCAGAACTTGGTGACACAAGTACATGAGCAACTTCTAAGGATTTATACAATCATACAAAGCTTGTCCGAGGTACAAATTGAACAAGGACTGAAAATAAAGTACAAATACATAGGAGGAAGACTCTGTCAGCTGCGGAACGCCTCCGAATGATGCAACTCGTCCAAGTCTCCAAGTCAGCCACTGCTAAGAATGTACCTGTGCAACAAAATGCACAACAAGTGCAGTATGAGTACGAAACACAACGTGTACTCAGTAAGTATCCCGCCTAACCCCATAGAGGTAGTGAGGAGAGGTCAAATTAGACACTTGCTAGAGGTCAATTTAGAATATTCAAGTGTGACAACAAGCGTGGTTATCATAGGCAATTTGTTAAGTTCAGGAATAAATAATGTCAACTCTTTCCACATTTAACACTTTAATTCCTCGTCATATTAATAACAATTAATCAACATGGGTGATTTAAGCAATTAAAACCTTAATCAACGGAAAGGAACTACTTCTTCCAAATCTTTAGTAACTCTAAATATCTCTCATTTCAATTGACAACTTAATATTCCAGGCCAGTAATAAGGCAAAAATCATAGCAACTACGCAGCAAATATCATGTGCAAGCAATGCCGAGGGTCGAAGGGCGTGGACTAACAATAATAAATTGTGCACTGCCGAGGGTCGAACGGCTCGAACCATAAATGCATCTATCTGCCCCGCTCGTGAATCGATCATGCTACGCGGTTATACATACAAGTAAATAAGTCTAGCCTGCTCGCGAATCATACCTACGACTCAAGTGCTCATATGTACACAAATCCACATAATAAATCCGTATTTCTGTCAAGAAAGTAGTTTTTCTCAGGAAAGTGGTAAAATTCTTCTTTAAGGAACATGAAATATAGCATTCAAACCTTTATTTTGAAACTCATTTTCCAAGTTTAATGACATTCCATAATATAACCCTACCAGGTATACAATTATCCACAGAGAAGATCAAATCTCTTTCTAGATGATTAGGAACATGAACCCTAGTCTTCTTCAGATATTCAGTTACGATTTCGATTATATTAGCAGTTTAATATTACAGCAGGATCACAGGTACAACACGTAAAGCATGCTAGTGGGTCCTAGACTACCCGGACAGGGCATAATAGTAGCTACGCACGGACTCCCGTTACCTCGTACGTACGTAGCCCCCGAAGATAATAGCAATTACTTGATTAATTCATCTAGGGGGACAATTTCCCCCTCACAAAGTAAGAAAGGAGACTTACCTCGCTCCGAAATTCCATAAATGGCCTCCAAGCCTTCCCGACGACTCCAATCGATGCACAACGCTCCAAAGTTACCCAAATGATGATAAACCAATGAAAATATACTCAAATATTTGCTAAAAATTCAGATTATATAATTTCCCAACTTCGCTCAGTGAATTGACTAAAATTCCCTCGGGCCCACGTGCCCGGATTCCAAAATTTTGCAAAGGTAAACTCTACCCATATCATTACTAGCTCAAATAAACAATTTACTCCTAATCCCATGCTCAAATTCGTGGTAAAATCCAATTTATCAAGTTTTCTAGGTTTTCATCTAAAAATCCCAATTTCCTACTAATCTCCATGTTCAAATCCATGCACAACCTTTTATTTAACTTGGAAACATGAAGGAGTTACTTACCTCGTGATTCCTGACGAAAACCCTCTCTTGAAGCTCCTCCAAAATCGCCCAAACCAAAGAATAAGTGATGAAATGACCAACAATTCTCGGTTTTAAAAACAATCTGCCCAGGCCATTTTCGCACCTGCAGTCCAATAGCCGCTCCTGCGGCTTCGCACCTGCGGAAATTCAATTGCAGGTGCGGCTCTGACTCAACCTAGCACTTCTCGCACCTGCGACCCTCTCCTCTGCATCTGCGCATTCGCAGGTGCGGAAACTTCATCTCACCTGCGCTCCCAGCCCAGCCAGCCAACACTCGCACCTGCGGCGTCCACGGCTGCTCCTGCGGCGTCCAAGGCTGCTCCTGCGGCTCCGCACTTGCGGAAATTCCATCGTAGGTGCGGTCGCACCAGATGACAGCAACATCAGCTCCTTTCCAACTTCAACTTTTGATCCGTTAACCACCTCGAATCCACCCGAGGCCCCCGGGACCCCGTCCAATTACACCAACCCGTCCCAAAACATAACACAGACTTGCTCGAAGCCTTGAATCACATCGAAACGACGAATTGCTCTCTAATCCAAATCTTTAAGAACTTAGGATTTCAAACTTCTACACTCGATGCCGAAACCTTTCAAATCACGTCCGATTGACCCCAAATTTTGCACACAAGTCATATTTGACATTAGAGACCTGCTCTAACTTCCGGAATCGCATTTCGACCCCGATATCAAACTTTCCACTTCCGGTCGGATTCTTCAAAAACATTTAATTTTATATCTTTAGCCAAATGACTTCAAACTGACCTTCGGACATCCGAATTCACTTCCGATCACACTCCCAACTCCTGATTCACCATGCAAAGCTATTCCCAGACCCGGAATCCCAAACAGATGTCAATATCTCTGAAATGCGCTTCAAGCCAAACTTAGAAATTCCTTCAAAATGCTAACTTCCACATTATACGCTGAAACGCTCCCGGGTTTTCCAAATCCCGATCCGGACATACGCCCAAGTCCGAAATCACCATACAAACCTCCTAGAACCTTCCGATCCTGATTCAGAGGTCGTTTGCTCAAAATTCCAATCTTAATCAATTTCTCCAACTTAAGACTACCGAAATGAGAATTTTCCTTCCAACTAACTACGAACTTCCTGAATTCCAACTCCGACCATACGCACAAGTCACAATACCTGAAATGAAGCTATTCATGACTTCCACCCGCTAAACGACGCGCTAGATCTCAAAATGACTGGTCGGGTCGTTACATTGGGCCTTCTCCCCTAGGGTCGCACCTGTGAAGCCTTGACCGCATGAGCGGTCTCGCACCTGCGACTGGACAACCGCACCTACGGTCACACCAGTTCAGGTGCACCAGCAGTTAAGGTTGCTCGGTTTTGGCCTTGTTTGGTGCCCGGGAGGTACCTGGGCCCACCCGAGGCCCGCACAATTATACTAACAATTCCTAAATCATATTACGGACTCGCTTGAGCCTTCGAAACACCCAAAACAACGCTAAAACTTAAAATCACACCTCAAAACCCCTAGAATCAAAATTAAGAAAATTCAAGTTCTTGAATTCGGTTTCAATGCGCCGAACCGACCTATACTACTCGGAATGACACCAAATTTTGCAGGCAAGTCATAAATGACATAACAGAACTACTCCCGGTCTCGGAATTTTGTTTGGATCTCGATAGCACAAAAACACGTTCCAAACCAAATTATGAACTTAAGGAAGCTCTATTTCGCTATTTGACGTCGAAACGCTCCCGAGTCATCCAAAATCAATTCCGGACATACGCACAAGTCCGAAATCATCATACAAAGTTACTGGAATCATCGAAACTCGATTCTGAGGTTGTTTGCTCAAAATGTTGACCGAAGTCAAACTTAGCCAAAAAGGCCAACCTTAAGGAACTAAGTGTTCCTATGCTGCTCTAAACACTTCTGAATCTCGAACCACCCGTCCCTGCAAGTCATAAATCCTATAAGCCGCTACGGGAAATCTTATTCAGGGAAACAGGGTGCGAATACGCAAAACGACCGGTCAGGCCCACGTGCCCGGATTCCGAAATTTTTCGAAAATAAATTCTACCCATAGCTTTACTAACTCAAGTATACAATTTTCTCTAATTTTCATGCTCAAATTCATGGTAAAAGTCCAAAATTCCAAATTCTATGTCTTTCCCAAAAATCCCAAATTTATACTAATTTTCCATGTCTAAATTCATGTAAGATCACATATTTAACTCAAAAATAGGTGTCACATCCCTTTTTTTCAAAAAGACAAACCTCACTAAACCCTCTTAAAATGAATGAAAAGATTTAGTAAAGTTTGAAAGGGTTTTCAATTTTGAAAGTGACAAAAAAATTGTGTTTTAAAGGATTTACTCAGAGTCGCCACCTAACATTTGGTTTCGGTGTGCCAGGTCACCGTTTTTTCCAAAATAGTTTTTCCTTATAAACACATTTGACTCTTAAACCAGTTTGCACCAGAGATTCAAGGTAATGGGGTTCATTTGACTCAGGGAGAAGGTGTTAGGCATTCCCCGAGTCCCGTAACTAGTACGGTTGCATACGTGATCAAGTTGGCTTCGAAGAATACTCATATTGAGGTATAAAAACACAAAAAATAAAGTCAAAAATCAAAAGAGGCCCGAGGTCGTCCCCACTTAATGAAAGAAAATAAAAATAAAAATGAAAAATAAAAATCCTAGTCTATGCTTCCTCAAATTGTTCCGTCTTTGACCTTCATTTACAGAATACTATGGGGCATTCCCCGGAATAAAATATATACAAACTCTTTGGGGCATTCCCCTGATGAAACCATAATAAACTAAAGGAAAACGACCTCTTACCTCGAAAATTCGAATAAAATCCTAAGGCTTGCCTACTTAAGTGTGGTCGGCCAAAATATGTTACTAGCGTTCAACGAGTGCATGGTGACAACGAAATATCAATAAAACATTTCATTTACTGTCTAATTATTTTAATTCTATTTGAACTCCCAAAGACCAAATCCCATTCAATATCTCCCTACGACATCTGTTCCCTATTCAAGTTGGGTGTCAACATGTATTCCTTAGATAAATTCACAAATTGTCTACTGCTAAAGATTCAAGTCAAATGGATCTAGAAAAGAGAAATCATAAACCAATCATATAGCAACAATTAAAACATGGTGTGCAAACAAACATAGACTAACCCATGAGAAAATTTGAAAAAAAAATAACAGGGGAAGAACGGACCTCAAGATTTGATACCCTTTTAATTATAGCGAGAGTGATACGAACAAAAGCTGGGACCAGAAAAACTCGAGCACCAAAACGAAATCAATCAATCTCCATAGGATTCCATGGTGTCGAAATAGAAAATCAGAAGGAGAAGCAAAAATTCAAACTGCGTTTGTTCTTTGCTCCTTGTTTTTCTATTGTCCTGTCTCCACTCTCCTAGGTTGCTGCTGGTGGTTTCCGACGAGTTATGGTGGTGGCCGGAGACTGAATTTTTAGAAAAGAGGAGGTCAGGCGGATGAATATAAATAAAGGGGGTGGCGTATTGGTGGAAGTCCGGCTAGTAGTGGCGGGACTGGTGGTGGTTGTTCAAGACAGAGAAGATCCGGCGGCTAGGCGAAGGTGGTTGAACGACGGAGGCAGAGAGTTAAGAGGGTGAGATTAGGTGTTGTGAGGTAGGGATAAAGGCTGGTTTCCGGCGGCTCTAGGGGCATGGGCGGTTGGTCGAGGCGGGGTTGATGGCTGTCGGCGGCTGGGATGGGGGAGGTAGGGTCCTAGGTTTCTAAGTGTTCTGATGGGTGTCAAAGTCTTATGTGAGAAAGAAGGTCTATTGGGTCTAAGGTTTAATAGTTGGGTTATGTCTTCTAAGGTTGTAAGGATTTGGGCTAGGTCTTATTGGGTTTCAAAATTGGGCCAAAAGTTTATAAAATTGTACTAAGAAAAACTGCAAACTATAAAATATTTATAAGAAGATAAAAAATAATTCTTAATGGATTTTAATAAATCATTATATTTAAAATAAAACTAAAAATTAAAGTTGAAACTATTTTTTGTATTTTCAAAGATTATATTAAAAATAAAATAGGTTCAAAGTAATATATCCTTCTAAAAATACCTAATACGTGAATTAAATAGAGAAATATGGAACCGTTTTTGTAATTTTCAATTTTTGTGCTTAAAATAAAGTAAAAGAGATATTAGACCTAAACAAAATATTTAAACACTAAAAAGTATAAAATTTCGGGGAGGGTAAAAAATTACATGTCTACAGATGCCCCTCTTTGACTGGAAAAGCGAAGAGTTTTCAGACAAAGAACGACTAGACAGATTTTTTGACCCGACCCTTATTTAGAGAGACAAAAACTAAAAGAAAAAAGAATGTGACCGAGCCCTGGTATCTGAGCTGCCTACATATCCTTGGCTATAAAGGAATCAGGCCACGTGTAGATCAAAAGTAGGAAGAATGACGGAGGAGGATACCAAGGTGGAGTGTCGAGTGAAGTGTCGTCGAGGTTCTGGTCCGCTGTTCCTGCCGTTATATCAAAGATAAAAGGAACAATTACAGCAAAATAAAGAAAAATACAAGATCCTATCTACTTCTTGTCTTGAATCTTCCTTGAATTTCTACTTGTTCCTGCAACACGAAACTGAAAATTCACCCTATTCTTCAGGTGGGCATCCTACTGACTTGAATTTGAAGAAAACTGGAAGTTGACCCTATTCTTCAGGCGGGCACCCTGCTGCTTGCACTTGAAATAAACTTGAACTTGGAGTAGACTTGAGCTTGCAAACCTTGTCCTTTAGGCGGCTCGTGCTACTTCTGATTTGACTTAAAGACTGGAGGTTGACCCTATTCTTCAGGTGGGTTCCTGCTACTTCTAACTTAAACTTGAAACTGAAACTTGATCCTGTTCTTCAGGCGGGAGTCTCCTAATGCTTCTCTAACTTGAACTTGAAAATCGAATGTCGACCCTATTCTTCAGGCGGGCTCCTGATGCCTCTATGTCTTGAACTTTGTAAACTGAAAGTTGACCCTGTTCTTCAGGCGGGATTCTCCCGATGCTCCTTGGACTTGGAAATTGAAAGTTGACCCTATTCTTCAGGCGGGGCTCCTGGTGCCTCTCTGACTTGAAAATGTAAACTGAAAGCTGACCCTGTTCTTCAGGCGGGATTCTCCTGATGCCTCTTGAACTCGAAATTGAAAACTGAACACTGACCCTGTTCTTCAGGCGGGCTCCTGATGCCTCTATGTCTTGAACTTTGTAAACTGAAAGTTGACCCTGTTCTTCAGGCGGGATTCTCCTGATGCTTCTTGAACTCGAAAATTGAAAATTGAGCCTGTTCTTCAGGCGGGCTCCTGATGCCTCTCTGACTTGAAAATTGAAAGTTGGCCCTGTTCTTCAAGCGAGCTCCTGATGCCTCTGCTTGAAAATTGAGAATTCACCCTGTTCTCCAGCTGGGGGCCTGAGCCATGCTCTCTTCCTGGAAGATTCCTGCAGAACAAAATTCCTTGACCCTGAACCATACTTCCCTTATGGAGGATCCCTGCAAACCGAACAAATTTTCTTGCCCCTATTTCAAACAAATGAAATCTTGTTAGTTTGAAGATGTGGTGGTTAACTTGTGGAATTATTGCTGAAGGTGTCCTCTTCTGCCACTTTCATGCTTCCTTCTGATTAAACTATAAACTGAGTCTGACTAAACTAAATATCGACCCTATTCTCCAGGCGGGACCCCTAAATTCAAGAAAAACTAGTGATTAGAACTTAAGGAAACTAACAATTGACCCTATTCTCCAGGCGGGACCCCTAAATTCAAGAAAAACTAGTGATTAGAACTTAAGGAAACTAACAATTGACCCTATTCTCCAGGCGGGACCCCTGAACTTAAGAAAACTAAAGACTAACAACTGGAGTAAACTAAAACTAACCCTATTATCCAGGCGGGACTCCTGAACTTAAGGAAAAATAAAACTAACATCTTAAGACAAATTAAAACTAACCCTATTTTCCAAGTGGGACCCCTGAATTCAAGAAAAACAAAAGATTAATAACTTAAGAAATCTATGACATGACCCTATTCTTCAGGCAGAACCCCTGAACTAAAGGAATGCTAAAGACTTTTCCGACTAGGGATACTGCCTAGGAGGTACGGTTCTTCTCAACTAGGGCAAATTATTGAGAGGTGATGATGTTCTCAACTAGGGGATTCCTAGGAGGTAAAAAACATTCTCAAACAGCCTTTGTGCTGACAAAATTGGTCATGACACCTGAAAGGTTCAAGCTTCCAAGATTTGATTTGGACACAATGTGCGTCCCTGTTTCAAACAAAGAAAATTTGTGAGTTTAAAACATGGTGGTTGGTTTGTGGCCTTGACCTTGAGGGCTATTTCTCCTTCAGTTGCCGTGATAACTTTGATTTCTACTTGGAAGACCTTGCTTGTTATTAGTTAACCACTTTCTCTTTCAACCCTTATCAATGAAAACACCTTTGATCCGTTCAAGCCCAATACCTTATACCCGACGCGTTGCTCATGGATTGACATTTATCAAACCTTTGCATTTTACATGAATCCCAAAGCACGTCGATTGTAATCAAATCAGTGTGCATACTGTTATTTCCTGACTTATGCCACTTTGATGTGCTAGCCAGATTCCGCTCTGTGCAATTGGAAAGCTGGTAGAAAATTTTGAAGTCATTTCTCACTTGTTCTGACCAAATTGACTCAAAAAGAGGACTTGAACAAAACAAGAGGAACAGAGTAAGGGACAATGGAAAGAAATGATATATAACAAGAAAACTACAAAGTAGAAACTTATAAGATGTGGATACCAACTCTAATGACCATGACATGCATTTTTGGATTAATGGCCTAATCTATCAAGAAAGTCTAATGTCCAACTCTTGTTATATCTCTATGCCCTGAAACTGGGCTTCGAGGCTCTGATTATCCTATCTGATTCACAATCCTTATTCGACTTGTAGTGCCCAAAGGGTTTTCACCATCAAGCCTCTCTCATTTTGCTCTTTCTCTCAACTCACCGCCGCTTTATGGTGCCCGTGAGGGTTTTCACCAATAAGACTCTCTCATTTTTGTTCTTTTCTTCTTATTTCCTCTGCTTCTGCAAATGGAAAGGCATTAACCATGGTAAAAGTATCATATGTTCCTGGCATGTCTAACTTGGCACTCTCAAAGATTATCATGGAGGTCTTTTTTTGGACTGTAATGTGGCTTTTGGATAGGGTTTGAAAGAAAGGATATCATAAAGGCTCAAAATAACTAAGACAACGGGGTTAATTTATTTACAACTTTTGGAATTAATTCTAAAACTTTGCCCCAATTTCTAAAACAAGAAATTTTGTTTTGAGATGGAATTTCTAAGAAAAACTGCCCCACTCTTACTTCGTGGGATTATGAAATATTTTATTTGGTGCGACTGAACCATAAGGCTGCCTACATATCTTGTGGTGACAAGAATCAGGTCAAACGTAGTTCAAAAGACTACTCTATGTCGCTACTATTTTCTTTTCTTTTTTTTTCTTTCTTTTTCTTTTTTTTTTTCTTTTTGCAATTTTCTTTTGGAATGAAGTTTCTAAAACAAACCTTATGGGGCATGATATTTTTTTCTCTTTTTTTTTATGACTCTAACTCTATTCCAAAAGAGGGGAGGTCAAGAAAATTAGCCTAAGCTAAAAAAAAGGGTACCAAATGGTATAAAGTGTTTGGGTAGCTGAAAGAGGGCCTCCCAATCCCTGAAAATGCCAAGTACAACACATGCAACTTGAGGATGAAAAAGGAAGATCATGCACATCATTTCTTTTGCAACTTTGGCATTGATATCACTCATATGCCTTTCTATTTTCTTTAGTGTCTTGTCAAGTACATAACTCTCTTTGTGTGATCTCTTCTTCACAATGGATGTGCTCCATCAATTTGGAGAAAACTCTCTTGGCTTTATCTTATAACTTGAGATGCACTTGAACTCAAAGTCGCTTGCTTCAAATCGTCTAGGACGCACTCTCTTGTAACAATTTCTTATCGTCCTCTTGACTCCCCAACCTATCTGCCCCAGTTTCTCACAATTCTGGCTTTAAATGATCTCAAAACATCCAAATCTTTACTTATTTCCCTCAAATATTCATCTTCAAAACATGTTTCATTGCTTCACGATTAGACTATCTTTTAAGGCCAGGCTGAGAATTACGCGTGCATGTCATGTCACTAGAGTCAGCATGAAAAGACCTATAAAAAGAAAAAGAGAACTTAAACAAAATAGACAAGAAATGACAGAAAACAGGAGATTATATTAAACTGATTGTGATAAAGTGTGAACAACAAAAACAAGCAAGAAAAACTTGGGTTACAACCCTGGAACAAACCTATGTAACACTAACGGATTACTACGACTAAACGAACTAGGCAAAATAAAAGGATAGAAGGGTTTGAGTCACAAGAAAATATCCGGATTACAACCCTGAAATAACTCGGACAACAGAAATGACAACAAAATAAACCACCAAGACTCCCCTGGCTAGCCAAGAAAGGAGCGTCTTCCCAATCACCAAGCTCGACATCTTAGCCACTGAGTTACACATCAATATTACCAGAACCTTCACAAGTCTCCATCATATTGACCTCAGCAGATTGCTTTTGGGTCCTCTTTGCCAACTCGTTCTTAAGATCAACTTCTGGAATCAAGACTGATAGCGCTGAAAATTTCGCGGCAAGTGTCCCTCCAAAGGGTTCAGAAGAGTTCTCGTGTTCCTTTATAACACAAATCATGCCTACCATATGCGTCTCATTACGAATAGGCGATGGAATTTGGCTAGTATCCGCTGCATCTGGATTTTTCACGACAATATCACCTGCATCAATAAGCTTCTAGGCTGCTCTTTTTAGATGCCAACACTTTTCTATACTGTGCCCCGGGGCATTAGAGCAATATGCACACCTTTGAGAAAAATCAAAATTCTTTGGCAGGGGATTCGGCATTTTTATCTGAATCGGCTCCAACATGTCCAATTGCTTCAACCTTTGGAACAAACTAGCATATGATTCTCCAATAGGAGTGAAAGACTTTTCTCTTTGCTGCTGCCTTTTCAGTTTGTACTCCGACCGCGGTTGGAAGCTCTTGCGGGCTGGTGGTTGACATGCTTGAGGAGGCGAGTAAGACATTTGTGGAGGTGGTGCAGGACATTGCAGGTCCTGTGGATGTGGAGCATATGGCGGTGCATTATGGATAGAGTAGTGGGAAGGGGGGTATGACTTTGGGGATTTTGTGGGGAGAAGTAGCATTGGGGAGGATTATCTGGAGTACGTGGATATTCATGGGGTTGGTATTGAGGCTGAAAGCGTTGAGCACGAATGCCCACTGGATTTTGTGTTTGGCGGGGCTCAACAACATCTTTTCTATTTCTCTTTCTTCCTTCCAAATGCACTGAGATGTTGTGAATGTCTTCTGTAGTATCTTTCCATGCTAAATAGCTCATGATTTTGCCTGACTTGATTCCTTCTTCTACCATCTCCCCCATTTTTACCACATCATTGAAAGATTTACCCAAGGCAGGGATCAAATGACTGAAGTAGGTGGGTCCCTGATCTTGTAGGATAAGATTTACCATTTCTTCTTCATCAACCGGAGGACTGACTCAGGTAGCTTGTTCCCTCCATTTGATTCCATATTCCTTAAAGCTCTCACTAGGCTTCTTTTCCATCTTAGAAAGGGTGGAGGGGTCTGGGATAATGTCTATATTGTACTGAAAGTGTCGAGCGAATTCTTGAGCCATGTCATCCCATGCATACCACTAACTGACATCTTGATGCCTATGCCATTCCAAGGCTGCCCCACTCAAGCTCTCACTGAAGTACGCCATCAACAACTCATCTTTCCCGCCAAAACTTCTCATTTCACTACAATAACCCCTCAGATGGGATACTGGATCTCTACATCTGTTATACAAGTTAAACCTTGGAATTTTAAACCCCGCGGGCAGATGAACATCAGGGAACATACACAAGTCATTGTAAGACACGTTAATCTGATTTCCCCACCCTTGCATGTTCTTTAAGGATTGCTCTATACCTTTCAGCTTTCTGGACATCTCATCTCGCTCTTCATTCCGTGTGAACTTTTCATTCTCAACCCGAGGCTCATTCTGAGAGGTATGATTATATGAGTCCGGGACCTGGTGGGCCAGCTCTGGGGGTAGTGTAGGGCATCAAGAGGGTTGAGCTGGTGCTCACTGTTGGACCTGAAGAGATGTTGTTAAGAAGTTGTGATCGTGGAGGTAGTGGATATGGAAGGAGACTATTTTTAGGAAAAGTAGTTGGAGGACGATCGATGGAGCTACTAGGGAGTTTGGGAAAGCTGGGATAAGCGGGAAAATATGGAAAATATGGTGGATGGTCTGACACTATGTCTAGAGCTTGGGTAAGGGTAGTATCTAGGAAGCTAGGTGGTGACGGGGGTGGTGCCTTCCCGGCCATCCAAGCCTGATACATATCCATCATGTGTTGTCTTAACATCCTTAACTCTTCAACCAACCCAGTGTCATGTTCAACCAATTGCTTTCGGGTACCGGTATCAACCAACTCAGCTCTGTTGTCGTCTGTCATTTCCTTTCGACTTTATGTTGTATGAAAGAGTTATCAGTTAAACAACCACAAACCAACCACCCTTCTACTATAATGAAGATAACATGAACAAAATAAAGTCATCATGTTAGCGTTATGGCATTTAACAACAAATATCATCGTATTATATGCAATGCACCTAGTCATAATTATGGGTTCTAAAATGACTTCGAGGATACCAAGGTCATATGGCATCATCTCGATTTTACTCTCATTGCCCTTTCCTTCTTCATTTCTTCTCTTTTCTTTACGATTATTGCTCTTTCTTGCATCCCGCAGTTTTTTCTCATTTTTCATATCTCACAACTTTTTTTTTAATATTTTTTTTTAACTTTTAAAAATGATTTGATCGAACCCTATGTAGGTTGCCTACGTATCATGTTCCACATGAATCAGACCAAGCGTAGTTCTGGAAAGGTGATGGATAAAAATAAACTAAAAAACAAGAATCTATTTGGATTTTTCATTTATAAATATTTTTGATTTTCAAATACAAAATAGGAAATGATAATGAGAAACTTGACAAACTCACTTATACTACGACAAACTGTGACGCCACATAAAAAAAATTAACACTACTGGACAAGACCTATAAACTAAAAGACAAAACATACTAAAAATATATAAAAAGTCTCCTCAAATAGCTCCTGAATGCACGGTCCTGGCTGGGCTGGTCCTGGGGCGTCTGTCACGCTACGGTAAAATGATCCATATCTGAATGAGACAAATAATACCAAAAAGAATTAGGGACTCGAATCACTATGCGACGCCACAACACCTCCTATTGGACATATGCAAGACATGATTGGGCTATTTTTGACAAATGGCTTACGTGGCCAAGGGAGGCTATATGTGCAAACTCTACTGAGGTGACATCAAAGACATGGAAATACCTCAGTAAGGCTCATATGACTTCAAACTCCCAACAATAATGACCTTAGAAAATACATTGCAAAAGTGATCCATTTTACAAAAATGGCTGATGTGGCCAAACGCGGCTAGAGATGCAAATCCAACAAGGACGGGCCTTAAAGTAACATGAAACCTAGTTGTGGACTCAAGATCCTAATACTTGGGCCATTGAACAACTTTTGCGAAAATGACCCCATTTTGCAAGAATGATCGATGTGATTAAAAGTGGCTAGACTCACAAATTCAACAGGATTGGACCCTAAAACTGCACCTTGTTGTAGACTTAGAGCTCTAAGACATGGGATAAAAAACTAGTCTGAGAAAATAACCTTATTTCGCAAAAACAGCCAATGAGGCCAAATGTGGCTAAACATGCATGATTTGGCTAAGACCCCGCGAAGCCAATAACCTAAGACTTACTAGAAAGAGGAGGATGAGGAAGACCGGACCCTATGCGGGTTGCCTACGTATCCCGCCCTGAAAGACGAGAATCGGGTTTGCGTAGTTCGGGCATATTGGATACATAAGAGAATTTAAAAAAAAATACTGATTTGGAAGAAACATATTTTTTGTCTTTTTTGAAAAATGATGAAACACGTGAAATCTTTTTGAATTTTGTTTTTTCTTTTTGAATTTTTTTATTTTTGGATTTTTGGAAAATGATGGAGAAGTGCAAAATCTTTTTTTTTTATTTTTCTTTTTCTCTTTTTTTTTATTTTTGGAAAATGATGAAAAAATGTAAAAAAGATTTAGATTTTCTTTTTCTCTTTTTTTTTTTTAATTTTTGGAAAATGATGGGAAAGTGTAAATCTTTTTGGATTTTTTATTTTCTTTTTCTTTTTGTCTTTTTCTTGAAAATGTTGTGAAAGAAAAAATATAACTGAGCCATACTTGTTTCATTTTTCAACCTTCTTTCCCAAACATCATTTCGTCAAATGACCTTTCTACCCTCAAAGATGCAACATGTATCACATAGGGATGATTGAATGTCCTTTTGGGCCATGGATTCATTTTGACAAAATTTGGATAGCCTCCTAAAAGGGACACGATACCTAGGACTGAGCCCTACTAGGTCTAAATGACATGATGCAAATAAAAATAACCTAAAGGCTGACCTACGTTTGGGATGCACTAACAAGGCAATTCAGGGGAGCATATGGTCGATGGTGGCTGCTTAAGCTTTCCGCCCACTCCATACGTCCGACGACTCCCCTCATAAAATAAGGGTGACTCAACAAAGAGTTCGTGTACGCGTTCTCCGAGACTTGTTGTAGAAAGAAGACTCATGGTTATGCAAATGATGACAGTTATAAAGCGGTAACACATAAGGAAAAACGATAAACAAATAAACAACTAGCAAATAATAAAATGACATAAGCAAAAAATAAAAATCAAACAAAGCAAATAAAATACATAAAAACCTCAACTGAATATCCTAAAAGCCAACAAGATCATGTACTAGCTCAAACCTGCAACTTCCCAGCAGAGTCGCCAGAAATGTCACACCCCTTTTTTTTATAAAAAAAAACCTTCACTAAACCGTCTTAAAATAATAAAAAGATTTTGTGAAGCTCAAAGGGTTTTTCAATTTTGAAAGTGAAAAAGATTGTGTTTTAAACGATTAACTAAGAGTCGCCACCTGACTTTGGTTTCGGTGTGTCAGTTCACCGTTTTAAAAAAAAATATTATTTTTTCCTTTTAAAACACTTTGGACTCCAAACTAAGTCCGTACCAGAGATTGAAGGTAAGGGACTCAAACTCTATGCTTTCATCGGAAGAACTAAGAACAACTCCAGAATTTTAATTGGATTTTTCTCTGTTTTGGACCGTGTTCCCCCTTTACTATATGTGTATGTGATCTTATCTATTCAGCAAGTCTTGGAGAGAAAGGAATAAATCGTGTGGCCCGAACTCCCTCTCAAAACGCGAGTTGCCAATTTTCAAAATGGAATTGTGAAAAGATATTGTTGTGATGGATAAGAATGGATTTTGAAGGGATATTCTATGTTTGCTCTTTTTCCTTTTTTTTCTTTTCTTTTTCTAATTTTTTTTCAAATGAAAGTATTGTAAATATGTAACTATCCAAAATAAATAAAACAAACCGACAACACTATCATAAAAATATTATAATCATTGAGAGCTATTTAACAAAAAAACGTAAAGTTCCTAAGACTAGAGGAAATTAAAGAAACATATATTTTTTTTTACACTTTCATTTCATTCTTTGATTTTGTTTTAAAAGAGTTATCAAAAATACCAATATAATAATAACTGTTATTTCTAGACAAAGTGAAAATATAAGGAAAACGACTAACTGGACTAAGGGGAAAATCAAAAGTCATTAACTTATTTAGTAAAAGCTAGATTAAAAGAAAATATATTTTGGCAATTTTCTTTTGCAAATGAAAACAAAGCTTAATCCTAAAAAAACAAATTAAAATAGTTAAAATAGCAAATTGGACCTAAAATCATCATCTTGGCACTAAAAGCTGCAAAATTTCAGGGAGAGTCAAAAATTACATGTCTACAATAGGAAGAAATCACTTACCTAGTGTTGCTTGGTGAAAATCCCTCCTTGAGCTCTCCAAAATCGTCCAAGCCAAATGAAAAAAATGGGCCAAAACTCGTTTTTAAAACAATCTGCCCAGGTGCTTCATCGAGTTGTACCTTGCACTATGCAGGTTGTACATCTTATTACAATTTTCCCCCGTTGTACACCTTCTATTAAAACACCCATAACTCCTTGTAGAAATATCCAAATGACAAACAGTTTAAAGTTTTAGAAACTAGACTCGAAGAAATTTCATTTGATAGGTTGTACACCATATAACTCTTTATATATTTCGAGATATGAGCTTCTAAAGTAGGCTTCATGCATCAGAAAATTCTGTCGAAACTTCTTCACCAGCCATCTTCAATCGATTATAACTTTCTGATAAAATGTCCAAACCATGAATGGTTTAACTCTCTGGAAACTATTATTCAAGGACTACAACTTTTACGTTTTGCAAATATTCAGATTCCTTATAGATTTTTATATATACGCTTTCCAAGTTAGCTCTTCGATGCATTAGTTACTGTCCTAAACAGATTTGCAGAAGAAATTTCCAGCAGTTGTTTTGGCCCGAAATCCATTCTGTTAACCTTCTGAAATCCTTCTGAGGCCCTCGAGATCTTAATCAATTATACTAACATGTCCCACAACATGATGCAAACTCGCTCGAGGCCTCAAATCACATCAAACAACGTCAAAATCATGAATCACACTGATTCAAGCTTAATGAACTTTAGAACTTGAAACTTCTACATTCGATGCCAAAACCTATCAAATCACGTCCGATTGACCTCAAATTTTGCACGCAAGTCAAATTTCAACATTACGGACCTTCTCCAACTTCCGGAATCGCATTCCGACCCGATATCAAAATTTCCACTTCCGGCCGGATTTTTAAAAACCTTCAAGTTTCTATCTTTAGCCAAATGACTTCAAAATAACCTACGGACATCTGAATTCACTTCCGATTGCACTCCCAACTCCAGAATCACCTTACGGAGCTATTCCCAAACTCGAAATCCCAAACAGACATCTATATCACTGAAATGCCTTTCAACCCAGACTTATGAAATTCCTTCTAAAATGCTAACTTCCACAATATATGCTGAAACGCTCCCGAGTTATCCAAAGCCCGGTCCAAACATACGTCCAAGTCTGAAATCATCATACAAACCTGCCGGAACCTTCAAATCCTGATTCCGAAGTCGTTTACTCAAAATTCCAATCTTAGTCAATTCTTTCAACTTAAGGCTTCCGAAATGAGAATTCTTTTTCCAATTTGACTCTGTACTTCCCGAAATTCAACTCCGACCATGCCTACGAGTCATAATACCTGAAACGAAACTGCTCATGTCCTCAAACTGCCGAACGACGCACTAGAGCTTAAAATGACCGGTCTGGTCGTTACATTCTCCCACACTTAAACATGCGTTCGTCCTCGAACGTGCTAAGAACTGCTCTGGAGTTGCCTAAAATCACTGTTTAACACTTCGTGCACCTACCTATGCTACCACCACTCAGTTGAATACATTAGCTTGATTAAATCTGAAGACATCCTCTTTTATCCATACCATAAGCTCAGAACCCAGTTCTAACACCTGAAATTCTCTACCAGGACTGCTTCCAATATATGAACACCATATCAATTACCACACGAGGTACCAAAACACGACTGCGTACCTTTGCTGATTTAGCATCATGCACTGCATAATTCACCATCTAGCCACAATGACATTCCCTGAACCTTAATAGCCAATATTCCATGAATTTGATGCTCCCAGTGCATCTTCTGATATATATATATATATATACATCCTGCTATAATGCTAATGACACTACCACAACGGAAGAGATGTGTAGAAATTTCTAACCAACTGCGGAGTTAACCAAACATTGAATCTTTCCCATTGACTAAAATCATCATCTCATTACGAACCAAACAATGGTAATTGTCCTGTAATATACTTCACATAATCTCACCGTACTGATCCCTGATACCACAATTTAGTCTCGCCCAGTATGACCTGCTCAGGCAATAAATCACCCCAGGCATGACCAACAGTCTCACATGATGCCACAACGCGTCAATAGGCCTCAACTCGAACATGATGCATAAAGAAATGACTCAGGAAGGGACTACTCGACTCACGCAACTAATATGAACTTTCCTCAGAAAATAGGAAGCAAAACACAGGAAAAGTAAATGTGGGAACCTTACTCAACATTACATTGTTGCGGCGTGCAACCCAATCCAAATAACATACCCGTGGCGGCGTGCCACCCGATCCCATCATGAAATTCACATAAGGAAATACACATCGAGCCGAATTGCTCACTATTACAAATTACTGAATATCAGTCACGAGCACGCTAGGCACATAATACCATCCTGGGGAGACTGATAGAGCCATACGCTACCAAACTCAAGCACAACTGAGGTGCGATATATATACTCTGAATCTCAAGATCTCTCCTGCTCACATAACCTCATCACTACACGGAGAATCAACATATAGGGATAATCAAGTTGTTTCACAACTCACATGGCACAATCATAATATTACATGTATTGAACGAAGACGGAACAACATATGATATTCCAATGCCCCTCCTTGAGAAGCACCATACTAGAATGAACACACCTGATTCACATGGAGCCCACAACCATATTTAATCCATTCACAACCCTCAAGCTGATTCTGCTCACACTGAACTAGGCTAATAGCTTTACCTGGGTCAATAATAACCCACTTCCTCTCATAACACACAAGAAAAACCATCATAGCCGGGAAAAACACCCCACAATACACAACCAACTGAACCGAACGCCTTCCAGGCATAAATTCTCAAATAAGCAATATTGCACTCCCTTATACTTGGGCTGAATCTTCAATCAATCAGGTGACTACATGTCACACTTATACAATCTTCCCGTGGTCACGCTCCCACGACCTTTCACACGAGGTAACAAGTTTGCACATCCTTACCACCGACCACACTAACACTGTAAAAAAATCAAGAACCCATAACCAGGATACAAAACCTCTTTCACCAAACACCGATCTCAGGTGATGCTGAAGTCATCACCAGCTTACCCTAAACATTCAAATCCCTTTTTCCTTTCTCACCCGAGCTCATGACATCCTTGTTAACACCGAACCACAATCTTGATCCTTACTTCCAATTACATACTACTTACTGCATCTGCATACCAATATGAGATAGCGCAGGAATTCCATCATAACTCTTGAACCACTAATAAGGGGGACACTTCATCATATAGAAACCTTTTACTTACCTCAATTCGAGAGAACCAAAATAACACACAAGTGAATTCTCACAATCACAATATATGCAAATCCTTAAGTAGTAGTCTATACCACCATAATCCTTCCGGGATCCGCCTACACCTGACATGCCATAATACTTGAATGCTTCAAAATAAAATCCATTACGGAAGCCGATAAGCCTCGCACGCACCGGCAAAAACCTCATGCATAACCTAATCACATTGAAGGACTGATCATTGCCGTACATGTGCCATTTCAACCATGGCTAACCAGTCTATCTTCTTTTAATCATCCTTAATTGCTTCAGAAATAATAGTAACCCCATTCAACTCATAACAAACTCAATCCTCACTCATCCCGAGTGGCCTTGATTCACGAGACCATGCTGTCTCAATCCCGCAAACCTTCTCATACCCTCCTGATAATCTTCTACAAACCGGAGTTTTTTTTCACTCCTCCAATACTATTCTGCACACTGAAAATAACATAGAACACTCCAACCATTTTCCCTTTCTCAGAAATTACGCTGCAAAAGCTCGATTCTTAATCATATTATTGCCTGAAACCCTTAAACACCGCATCCTTAACTTCGAATTCATTAGGACCACTATTGAGAGTCACCCATTCTGACTGGCCCCGAATAATATCAACTCCAAGGCTTTTCTAGCCCATGAACACCTTCTCAATGAAGCACGTGACTGAGTCACTACCCTTATAACTCGCCTATGCGTTAAGCATAAATTCTGAATCTTCCAAAGCCTAACCCTGGTCCAATAGGTCCAACCTTTGCACACATTCATCAACTCCTATATGCAATTACCATTTTTCTCCTTTCCCCTTAGCTGTAATAACTTGCCGATAAGTCGATAATTCGCAGCCTCATGAGAAGACAAATCCTGCAACCCTATTTTCAGGAGGTGGGGCTCTCCCACTTAGCCTGAAGCTACTCCTTGCACCACTCTAGACCCCACCGAAATCCTTTCTTCTTTGCTGACATGATCTTGTCCAACCGACCCGTCAAATTCTTCAAAATTCTTCTGTTGGCATTCCGTGAATACTCAAATTTTCTAGCACCATTCACATATTTTTCCTCTTACCGAATGACCACTAGAATTCCTTGCAGAAACTTGCCAACCACACGACCGCTAACATGCTCACAGGAGATAACCCACCTATGGAAATTATCAACTGACACCTTCCAACGACGCTGCACTGCACAATCTCTACGACATCAATACATCATCCTATGCCCTTTTTCATTTACCACTTTAATAGTCCACACGCTCCTCATGGACATCTATTAAATGCACGACAATATCTTCAAATTCACCGCCACATTGCATCCTTCTTCATTCCTAATAACTTCTCTCTGTTGTATCCAACGTTCCGCTGAAATAACCAACATTTCAATTTAAGCTCGTGGACCCAATCACTGTCCACTAAAATTCTCAAATCACTCCAAACTTCTCCTCAAAATAGGCAGCTGTCTTACCGCTAAACTCATATGCTACGCTGCCACTCTCCCACTTTAGTTAAACTCATTCCTTTAAGCACTACCTGACTTCCATTTCTTACGCCCGATGTCACTACCCGAAATCCCACCTTCAGGCCGTGATGGCGCCTAACGTTGAACCCGCTAGGCAAGCCAACGTTTTGTTAAATTTACTATTTTCTTAATTTATGATATCTAAAAGAAAAGCAGAAAGCATGAACAATTGAATAAGAATGCAGAAACTAAGTGTTTATCAACTTGATATAATAAATATTACGAAATTCCGTACATAAACCCCCAGAACTTGTTTCACAATTTCACGGACAATCTAAGATTACTAAAAACAAACAAATGTAGTTGTCTAGAAATACAAGATAAGACAGAAAGGGAAGAGATAAATGGTGACGCCAAGGCCTGCGGATGCCTGCAGGTCTATCTCGGTGTCGTCGTGGACTGAAGGATACTCCCTCGCTCAATGTCCACTGGGTCCGGCGCTGTAATCTGCACCACATAAAGAAGTATAGGTGTAGCATCAGTACAACCGACCCCATGTACTGAGTAAGTGCCGAGCCTAACCTCGGCGAAGTAGTGACAAGGCTAAGACATGACAAATAACGAATACCTGTGCAGTTCAATAATATATTAAAGAAGTAATGACAAGAAATAAACAGTTAAACACAAAAATGGGTTTAACATGCCGGGGAAAACGGGCAACAATTCACTGAAATGACACAACAAGATAATAACTGAGATGTATAAAATAACGACATGAATTAACAACTCTGAACTAATAAATAAACAGAACGGCACGGCATGTCCCCTCGTGCTATAACCTCGCAAAACACTCAGCACGACATGTCCCCTCGAGCATAAATAAATAATCACTCGGCACAGAATGTCCCCTCGTGCATAAATAGATAATCACTCGGCATGGAATGTCCCCTCGTGCATAAATAAATAATCACTCGGCATGGAATGTCCCCTCGTTCATAAATAAATAATCACTCGGCACGGAATGTCCCCTCGTGCATAAATAAATAATCACTGGGCATGGAATGTCCCCTCGTGCATAACCTGACAACCACTCGGCACGGAATGTCCCCTCGTGCGTAACATATATAAAAGTAACAACTTGACATGAAGATTCAACAATAAGAAACTTTAAATGACCATAAATGTTCAATAAGAATTCTACCGCCCCGGCAAGAGACACAACTATAACCAATCTCACTCAGAAGTACAACTGATCAAATAATCCTCAACCGAACGAACAATCAATAATATTCTACAACATGAATTACCCTCAATGCATAACATCCAGAATGACAATTACTTCATAACAAAGAGAATATCAATGAAAACTACATATGTCATAGAGTTCGACTCACGGGCATGCTTGACCACAACATATATGTGCTCGTCACCTCACTTATACGTTGGACATGGAATTATCACATAGCAATTAAGACTCAACACCTATTCCCTCAAGCTAAGGTTAGGCCAAACACTTACCTCGGCTCAAAGAATCCAAATCAAGCCTCTAGCACCGCTTTTCCTTTCGGACCCGACTCCGAAACAATCGTATCTAGACATAATCGACTCAATAACATCAATAGCTGCTTAACAATTCAATTCCAAAGCTTAATTATAGAATTCCCAACATTCTTTCCAAAATTCCAAAATCGACCCCGGGCCCGCTTGGTCCAAACACAAGGTTCAGACAAAAACCCGATCACCCATTCCCCTACGAGCCCGAGTATACAATTTATTTTGAAATCCGACCCCAAAACAAGGTCAAATTCCCAAATAATCAAAAAACCCTAACTCTACCCAAAACCCCAATTTCTACCTTTGATTTCATATTGTTTAGGCCTAGAATATAATAGATATTGATGAAAAATGGAAGAAAACAATGTTAGAATCACTTACCTAAGAGGCTATGGTGATGAAGTGCTTCAAAAATCGCCTAAGAGCTTTGGAGAAGAAAGGGTTTATGGGAAGATGGTGAAATCCCGAGTAAGTGTTCTGTTTTGGATCATTTAAATCGCTGGGCAAAAATGACCTATGCGACCGCAACATGTCTCCTGCGATTGCGTAGAGTACTGGTCCTAGACAATTGCGATCGCGAAGAAATGAGTGCGATCGCGGAGAGTACTGGACAATGACCCTCCCGATCGTGACCAAACGACCCTGTCCGCGTAGAGTGATGTGCTACCCAGCCCCCAGATCCCTTTAACGCTATGCGATCGCGTGAGGCCCCTCGCGGTCGCGTAGACCAATACCCCTAGGCTCCGCGATCGCGTCCTAGGCCCTGCGATCGTGTAGGGTTATTTCCCCACCCCCATAAACTTGAACATCGCGATCGCGTGAATTGCACCGCGATCGCGAAGGGTAAATCACAGGACACCAAAACAGCAACAAAACACCAGATTTTTAGCCTAGGTAACACCCCGACGCCTACCCGAAACTCACCCGAGCCCTCGGGGCTAAAAACCAAATATACACACAGCCTCAAAAACATCCTACAGACTTTTTCGAGTAATCAAAACACCAAAATAGCATCATAACCATCGAATTAAACCTCAAAATCTATAAAAATTCTCAAAAACCTCTTAAACTTCAAATCTTCCATTTTTTATCCGAATCACGTCAAACTAAGTCCTTTTCTTACCAATTTTCACAGATAACTCATATAAAACATATTGAACCTGCTCCGAGCTCCGGAACCATAATAAGGGCCCGATAACATAGGTTTCATATCAAATTTCATTTTTAAAAGCCTTTATATTGTTCAGAAAACAATTTTCTTTAAAATTCCTTTCTCGAACTTGGGACCTCGAAATTCGATTCCGGGCATACGCCCAAGTCCCATATTTTTCTACGGACCCTCCGGGACCATCAAATCACGGGTCCGGGTCCGTTTACCAAAAATGTTGACCAAAGTCAACTTTATTCAAATAATTATTATAAAAACATCATTTATCAATTTTCCACATAACGGCTCCCCGACTACGCGCTCAGGCTTCACAGGCACATTGAGGTGAGATAAAATGAGGCTTTCATGACCCCGGGACACTGATTTAGCTAAAATTACATGGGATGACCTTTTGGGTCATCACAATCTCCACCTCTAAAACAAACGTTCGTCCTCGAACGGACATATAAAGGTACCTGAATCGGGGAAAAGATGGGGATATCGGCTCCGCATATCGAACTCGAACTCCCAGGTGGTTGTCTCAACAGGCTGACCTCTCTACTGAACACGAACCGAAGGATAACTCTTCGATCTCAACTGACGAACCTGCCGAGCTAATATGGCTACCGACTCCTCCTCATAAGTCAAATCCTTGTCTAACTAGACACCGCCGAAGTCAAGCACATGAGATGGATCGACATCATACCTCCGAAGCATAGATACATGAAACACCGAGTGCACGGCTGATAAACTCGGTGGCAAGGCAAGTTTGTAGGCCACCTCTCCTACCTTATACAAAATTTAAAATGGACCAATGTACCTATGGCTCAACTTTCCCTTTTTTCCGAACCTCATCACGCCCTTCATGGGCGACACAGGAAGGAAAACCCGATCTCCTATCATAAATGCCAAATCTCGAACTCTCCGATCCGCATAACTCTTTTGCCTGGAATGAGCTGTACGAAGTTTATCCTGAATGACCTTCACCTTGTCCAAGGCATCCTAGACTAACTCGGAACCCAACAATATAGCCTCTCCCGGCTCAAACAACCCGACTGGCGACCGACACCGCGTACCATACAACGCCTCATACGGAGCCATCTGAATGCTTGACTGATAGCTGTTGTTGTAGGCAAACTCCGCTAAAGGCAAAAACTGGTCCCATGAACCCCCAAAATCTATGACACACGCTCGTAACATATCCTCCAAGATTTGAATAGTACGCTCGAACTGTCCGTCCGTCTGAGGATGAAACGTTGTGCTCAAATCAACCCATGTGCCCATATCACGCTGAAATACTCTCCAGAAATGAGAGGTAAATTGAGTACCTCAGTCAGATATAATGGACACGGGCACCCCATGCAATCGAACAATCTCCCTCATATAGATCCTTGCCAACTTCTCTGAAGAATACGAAACTGATACAAGAATGAAGTGTGCTGACTTGGTCAGCCTATCCACAATGACCCACACCGCATCAAACATCCTCTGAGTACGTGAGAGCCCAACTACGAAATCCATGGTGATACGCTCCCACTTCCACTCGGGAAGCTCAATCTGCTGCATCGAACCACCGGGTCTCTAGTGCTCGTACTTAACCCGCTGACAGTTCAAGCACCGAGCTACGTATGCTCCAATATCCCTCTTCATCCTCCGCCACCAATAATGCTGACCGCAGGTCCTGGTACATCTTTGCAGCGCCCGGATGAATGGAATACCGGCAACTATGGTCCTCCTGCAATATCAACTCACGAATACCATCAACATCAGGTACATAAATACGACCCTACATCCTCAAAACTCCCTCATCATCAACTGTGACCTGCTTGTCACCTCCGTGCGGGACCGTATCTCTAAGAACACACAAATGACGATCATCATACTGCTTGGCCCGAATACAATCATACAATGAAGAACGGGCCACAGTATAGGCCAAAACACTGCTAGTCTCAGAAACCTCCAATCTCATAAACTGGTTGGCCAAAGCCTGAACATCCAAAGAAAGTAGTCGCTCTCCAACTGATAGATAGGCAAGACTACCCATGCTAGCTGACTTCCGGCTCAACGCATCGGCTACTACATTGGACTTCCCCGTATGATATAAGATGGTAATGTCATAATCCTTTAACAACTCTAACCATCTCCTCTGCCTCATATTCAACTCTTTCTGCTTGAACAGATACAGCAAACTCTTATGATTCGTGAACACTTCACATGGCACCCCATACAGATAATGCCTCCAAATCTTCAACGCATGAACAATAGCTTCTACCTCCAAATCATGAACTGGATTGTTCTTCTCATGAACCTTCAACTGACGTGAAGCATAAGTTATAACCTTGCCATCCTGCATCAACACAACACCAAGTCCAACCCGTGAAACATCACAATACACGGTATAAGGCCCTGAACCTATGGGCAAAGCTAACATCGGTGCCGTGGTCAAGGCTGTCTTGAGCTTCTGAAAGCTCGCCTCACACTCATCTGACCAACTGAACTAGGCACCCTTCTGGGTAAACCTGGTCATCGGGGCTGCGATAGATGAAAATCCCTCCACAAAGCGGCGATAATAACCTACTAAGCCCAAGAAGCTCCGAATCTTTGTAGCTGAGGTGGGTCTAGGCCAATCTCTAACGACCGAAATCTTCTTGTGATCCACCTGAATACCCTCTGCAGACACCACATGACCCAAAAATTCTACTGAACTCAACCAGAACTCACACTTGGAAAATTTGGCATACAACTGACTATCCTTCAGAATCTGGAGGACGGCTCGAAGGTGCTGCTCGTGCTCCTTATGGCTGCGAGAGTATATCAATATATCATCAATGAAAACAATAACAAATGAGTCCAAATAGGGCCTAAACACTCGGTTCATCAACTCCATAAAAGCAGCGGGGGCATTTGTCAACCCAAATGACATCACCAAGAACTCATAATGCCCATACCGATCGCGAAAGGTTGTCTTAGGGACATCAGACGCCCTAATCCTCAACTAATGGTAACCAGATCTGAAGTCTATCCTGGGAAACACTGTAGCACCCTGAAGCTGGTCAAATAGATCATCAATCCTCAGCAAAGGATACTTATTCTTAATAATAACCTTGTTCAACCGTCGGTAGTCAATACACATCCTCATTGATCCATCTTTCTTCTTAACAAACAACACTGGGGAACCCCAAGGAGAAACACTAGGACTAATGAAGCCTTTATCCAACAAATCCTGCAACTGATCCTTCAACTCCTTCAGCTCTGGCTGGGCCATAAAATACGGCAGAGTAGAAATGGGCTGAGTGCCCGGAGCCAACTCAATGCAAAAGTAAATATCCCTGTCGGGTGCCATACCCGACAGGTCAACAGGGAATACCTCTGGAAACGCATGAACAACGTGCACAGACTCCATAGAAGGAACCTCAGTACTAGAATCACGAACATAGGCCAAATAGGCCAAACAACCCTTCTCGACCATGCACTGAGCCTTCATATATGATATAACTCTACCGGAAGAATGACTAGGAGTCCCTCTCCACTCTAAATTAAGTACTCCTAGTAAGGCCAAGGTCACAGTCTTGGCATCACAGGTCAGAATATCATGATAGGGAGATAACCAATACATCCCCAATATAACATTAAAGTCAACCACATCAAGAAGCAAGAGATCTACTTGAGTCTCCAGACCACCAATAACCACTAAGCATGAAAGGTAGACTTGATCTACCACAATAGAATCACCCACCGATGTAGATACATATACCGGAGTACTCAAGGAATCACGGGGTACAATCAAGTAAGGAGCAAAATATGAAGACACATAGGAGAGTGTAGAACCCGGATCAAATAAAATCGAAGCATCTCTGCTGCAAACTGAAACCATACATGTAATAACTGCATTAGAGGCCTCGGCCTCAGGTTTGGAAGGAATAGCATAGCATCGGGGCGGATCCCCTCCAAACTGAACATCTCTGGGTCGACCTACTGCAGGTTGACCTCTACCTCTCATAGCCTGTCCTCCACCAATAATCTTCTGGCCTCTATAACGACCTGACCGGTTGTTTTGCATATTAGGACACCGTTCCCCTAAATAAGACTTCCCATAGCGTCTTATGATGATTTATGACCTGCGAGGACGGGTGGTTCGAGATTCGAAAGTGTTTAGAGTGATAAAGGAACACTTGGTTGCTTAAGGTTGGCCTTTAAGGCCAAATTTGACTTCGGTCAGCATTTTGAGTAAACGACCTCATAATCGAGATTCGACAGTTCCGGTAGCTTTGTATTATTATTTCGGACTTGGGCGTATGTTCAGAATGGGTTTTGGATGACCCGAGAGCGTTTCGGCGCTTGATAGTGAAATATGATTCCTTAAGTTTAAGAATTTAGGTGTGGAATGTGTTTTTGTGTTATCGAGGTCCGAACGGAATTCCGAAACCAGAAATAGTTTTGTTATGTCATTTATGACTTGCCTACAAAATTTGGTATCATTCCGAGTAGTATAAGTCGGTTCGGCGCATTTAAAGCGAATTCTAGAACTTTAAGTTCAAAGTTTGATTCAGTTTGGTTTTGGGGTCGAATTCTTAATTTCATTGCTGTTTTTCACGTTCCGAAAATTCAAGCGAGTCCGTATCATGAATACAGACTTGCCAGGGCCTTTGGACGGGGTCCCGAGGGGCTCGCGTGAGTTTCGTACCCCTCAGAGTTAAATTCAAAACACGAGATTTTTCACTGACTGGTTTTCTTCAGTGCGATCGTGGGTGCATTAATGCGATCGCACAGAAGAGTTGGAAGGGGTGGGGAAATGCCCTTTACGATCGCATGGGCTTGTGTGCGTTCGCACAGGGGTGATTTATCGCCTGGCCCAATTTTTGTTCTCCGCGTTCGCACCCCCCCCCCCCCCCCCCCCCCACCCCCACCCCCCCCCCCCCCCCCCCCCCCCCGCAATCGCACAGGCCTGGCCCAGTTTGCTCTCCGCGATCGCACGTACCCCTCTACGGTCGCATAGTAGGCCCTAAGGGGCCTTGACCAGTTGACTTCCGCGATTGCACTGCCCCAGTTGCGATCGCACACAAAGGGCAGCTGGGCAGTGTTAGTTTTAAGCGGGACTTAGTCCCATTTTAGCCATTTTCTTCACTTGGGGCGATTTTGGGAGCTTCCAAAGAGGAGATTTCACCTAGCAACTGAGAGGTAAGTGATTCCCACTATAATTTAAGTTGAATACTTGAATTATTAGGTAGATTAACACACTACTAGTGAGAAATTATGGGTTAGAGCAAAAACCTAGGTTCTATGAAAAACTTGGGGAATTACCGATGAATTTGCCATGGAATCACACAAAAACTATATATTAATGATCCTTAGGTTATGGGTAATTGATTCCTTCAAAGATTTCCGTAATCCGAGCATGTGGGCCCAGGGTGTATTTTAGGATTTTTCAAGTAAGGTGAAATAACTAAGTAAATAGGTGAATTCCATACTTTTGAGTATAAATTGATATATTATGTAAAATTTGGCTAGTTTCGAGTCCTTGGGTGACGTGTTCGGAGTTTCGGGCGCTTTCTTGACTCGGGGAGTAGGTTCGACACGAGGTGAGTCTCCTTTCTAATCTTATAAGAGGGAATTGTCCCCATAGATATTAAAAATGATTGCTTGTCCTTATTTGTGGGGGCTACGCACTCACAAAGTGACGAGAGTTCATGTGTAGCTATTATCATGCCTTGTCGGGTAGTTTAGGACTCACCAGCATGCTTTAGGTGTTATATCCGCGATCTTGTATGTGGACTAGGTAGTTTAATATCCTGGGAATTTGCATATATGAAGGCCTATGAGGTTATGTTTCGAATTTGGTATTATTGAATATCTGAATTCCCTGAGGATTATGTATATGTATTAACCCGAGTCGCATGAATGATTCGCGAGCGGGCAGCCCTATTATTATGACAATCGCGTCGCATGTTCGATGCGCGATCGGGGAAGATAGATACATCTATGGTTCGGGCCGTTCGACCCTCGGCAGTGCACATTTACTTTTCACGTCGTATTGGCCGTACGTTCATGGTCTATTATATGTTTGATAGATTATAGGAAGCCCTGTAATTGAACTGTTGATTTTGGGAAAGAGAGAGGGTTAAACAGCTTGTATACCAGGGAAAGAGGTAGTGCGACGGTACTAGAGAATGATATTTGATGCTCATTTCTTTATTACTGTTCATTTCTGCTATTATTGTTTCACCTGTATATACGTATTTCATATTGTTTGACCCTAGTAAGTATCAAGTCGACCTCTCGTCACTACTTCTTCGAGATTAGACTGGATACTTACTGGTACATATTTGTTTATGTACTCATGCTACGCTTCTGTACTTAATTGTACAGGTTCTAAGGCGTGTGCATCTTGTTATCAGACCGGAGCTGGATTCTGATTTTAGTTGGGCCTAACTTCACGGTGAGCTGCTTCCCCTGACGATCCTTGGCAGCACCATGGAGCTTCTTTTGCTTATTTCCCGTCTATTTCTTTCAGACAGTGGGACTGTATATTATATCTTTTGTATATTCTGTTAGTATGCCGGTAAGACTTCTGACACTAGTTCCTGGAACACACGTGGTAGTTATTATGGATTACGGAACTATATATATCATGACCCACGCCTAATTATGATTGTTTTCGGCTAAAACTGGTTAATTATTCTTTTTGGAAATGTTTTGAGCTTTAAAAACTTGGTTTATGTTGAAATTAATCAAATAAGAAGGAACCTTTGGTAAATTGAGTGTTGGCTTGCCTGACCCCATTGTCGGGCGCCATCACGGCCTGAATTAGGATTTTGGGTCGTGACAACATGGTATTAGAGCTCTAGGTTCACATATGTCTCACATGTCACGGGCAAACCTAATAGAGTCTTGTAGATCGATAAGAGACGTCTGTATTTATCTTTAGGAGGTTATAGGGTGTTAGGAAACCTCTCTTCATTCATATTCTATCGTGCAGCCAATGGTTTACTAAATCTCATTCTTTTATTCTCTCACAGATGGTGAGGACTCGCGCGACTGATGTTCCATACTCGGGAGATGCCGCTACCCCCACCGCCCAAGGCCGTGGCAAAGGCCGGGGGAGGGCACCGGCCCGAGGTAGGGGACGAGGGCATCCCAGAGCTATCCCAGTTGCACCATCACCAGAGGATCCTATCATAGAGGAGCAGGACGAGGTATCTCCAGCAGATCCTACTCCAGTGGACTTCATGACAGCGCCAGGCTTCAAGGAGTTCATGGGCCGTATGATGAGATTTATGGACACTATGTCCCAGGCTGGTTTATTTACAGGGGATCCTGCCACTTCTCAGGCGCGAGGGGGAGTCCAGACCCCTACTGCACAGGCTGCAGGTCAGACAGCAGCATTACATCATACCCCGGGTACACTGCCTGTGGGAGGGGTCCAGCCAGTAGCAACTGCACCTGAGCTCAGACCAGCTGTGGACGGCGATCCGCAGAAGCTATTGGATAGATGGACTAGATTGCACCCTCCAGTCTTTGGGTGTGAGCGAGGCGGGGATGCCTAGGACTTCATTGATAAGTGTAGGGACATACTGCACAATATGAGGATATTGGATTCCCATGGAATTGACTTCACTACTTTTCAGCTGGAGGGCAGGGCCCGCAGATGGTGGCAGTCCTATATTCTTGGCACACCGTCAGGTTCTCCTCCTGTCACCTAGGAGTAGTTTACTCGGATGTTCTTGGATAGGTATATACCACCCTCTGAGAGGGAAGAGCTGTGGTATCAGTTTGAGCAGCTAGAGCTGGGCCAAATGACAGTGACGGATTATGAGGCTAGATTTTCAGAGTTATCTCGCCATGCGCTCAAGATACTACCTATATGGGCTGAGAGAGTGCGGAGGTTCGTAGCAGGGTTGCATCCATGTATTAGGGCCAGCATGGACCGAGAGGTGGAGATGGGGACTCCTTATCAGCTGGTAGTGGACATTGCTCGCAGAATCGAGGGTTATCGGTCGAGGATCAGAGAGCCGGTGCAGCAGGATAAGAGAGCCAGATTCTCCGGTGTTTCAGAGGTGCCCCAGATAAGGGCAGAGGTCAGTTTGGCAGAGGCCAGCCCAGTAGGCCCCCATATTTAGTACCACCACCACCTCCTCGTGGTGTCCCAGTGAGGCCTTACTTCAGTGTTATGTCAGAGGGTTCTCACCGTCCCCTAGTTGTCCAGGGTTCTTCTTTAGGGCAGCAAGCCATGCCACCGGTGAGATGTTATGAGTGCGGGGATTCCGACCATATTAGGAGGACTTGTCCCAGGTTTCAGGGCAAGGCAATATAGCAGGGTTATCAGCATATGAGTCCAGCACCAGCGGCCCGGCCACCTAAGGGTGGAGGACAGGCCAGCAGGGGTCGTCCTAGAGGTGGAGGCCAGTTTGGGGGAGGTCAGTCAGCTCCTGTTCACTTCGGTGGAGCTTAGTCTTCCGGTGCTCCATCTAGATTCTATGCCATTCTGGCCAGATCAGATGCAGTGGCCTCAGACACCGTGATCACAGGTATTATTTCAGTATGTGGTAGAGAGGCTTCAGTATTATTTGATCCAGGATCCACCTATTCATATGTTTCAGCCTTATTTGCTCATTTTCTGGATGTTCCTCGTGCGTCCTTGGGTTCACCTATATATGTGTCCACTACTGTGGGCGATTCTATGGTGGTAGACCGGGTTTACCGGTCCTATGTGGTTATATTATGTGGATTCGAGACTAGAGCGGACCTTTTATTGCTCTACATGGTCGATTTTGAGGTTATTCTAGGCATGGATTGGCTATCTTCTTATCATGTCGTGCTAGATTTCCATGGCAAGACAATTACTTTAGCCATGCCGGAGTCTCCTAGGCTGGAGTGAAGAGGTTCCTTAGTTAGTGCAGTCAGCCGGGTTATTTCATTCCTAAAGGCTCGACATATGGTCGGGAAGGGGTTGTATGGCCTACCTTTCTTATGTGTGGGACACCACCGCCGAGTCTTCGACGATCGATTCAGTGCCTATTGTTCGAGTGTTTGCTGATGTATTTCTTTCAGACCTTCCGGGCATGCCTCCGGTTCGTGATATTGATTTCTGTATTGATGTAGCTCCATGCACTCAGCCTATTTCCATTCCCCCGTACCGTATGGCTCCGAAAGAGTTGAAGGATTTGAAGGAGCAGCTTGAGGAGTTGTTAGCTAAGGGTTTTATTAGACCGAGTGTATCGCCGTGGGGTGCTCCAGTCGTATTTGTGCAGAAGAAGGATGGGTCCATGCGAATGTGAATTGATTACCGCTAGTTGAACAAGGTCACCATTAAGAACAAGTATCCTTTACCGCGCATCGATGATTTGTTTGACCAGTTGCAGGGTGCTAGGGTATTTTCTAAGATTGATTTGAGATCGGGGTACCACCAGTTGAAGATTCGGGCCTCGGATGTTTCGTAGACTACTTTTCGTACGAGATATGGCCATTATGAGTTCCTGGTAATGTCCTTTAGCTTGACTAATGCCCCAACAACATTTATGGACTTGATGAACAGGGTGTTCATGCCGTATATTGATTCCTTTGTCATTGTCTTTATTGATGCCATTTTGATTTACTCACGTAGCCTGGGGGAGCACGAGCAACATTTGAGAGTTGTGCTCCAGACCTTGCGAGAACAGAAGCTATATGCTAAGTTCTCCAATTGTGAGTTTTGGTTGGATTGCGTGGCATTCTTGGGACATGTGGTATCCGGAGAGGGTATCAAAGTTGATCATAAGAAGATTGAGGCAGTTCAGAGTTGGTCGCGTTTTACTTCAGCTACAGAGATCAGGAGCTTTTTGGGCCTTGCAGGCTATTATCGCTGATTTGTTGAGGGGTTGTCTTCTATTCCAGCTCCTTTGACTAGATTGACTCAGAAGAATGCCCCGTTCTGATGGTCCGACGAGTGTGAGGCGAGCGTTCACAAGCTCAAGACAGCATTGACCTCAACACCAGTTCTAGTATTGCCTTCCAGTTCTGGGATGTATACAGTATATTGCGACGCTTCACGCTTTGCCTCGGGGTGTGTGTTGATGCAGGAAGGGAGAGTTATTACTTATGCTTCGCGCCAACTGAAGGTTCATGAGAAGAATTATCCTGTGCACGATTTGGAGTTGGCGGCGATTGTTCACGCTCTTAAGATTTGGAGGCACTATTTGTATGGGGTGTCCTGTGAGGTTTATATGGATCACCGCAACTTACAACACTTGTTCATACAGAGGGATCTTAATTTGAGGCAACTCAGGTGGCTTGAGTTGCTGAAGGATTATGATATCACCATTTTATCATCCGGGCAAGGCGAATGTGGTAGCAGATGCTTTGAGCAGGAAGGCGGAGAGTATGGGTAGCTTGGCTTATATTGCAGTAGAGGAGAGACCTCTAGCCTTGGACATTCATTCCTTGGCTAATCGCCTGGTGAGATTATACCTTTCAGAGCCTCGTCGAGTTCTAGCACATGTGGTTGCTCAGTCTTCATTAATGGGTGAAATTAAGGCTCGGCAGTTTGATGATCCGTGCTTGGCAGAGCTTCGAAAGACAGTGGTTCAGGGTGGTGCCAAAGAGGTTACTATTGGCGAGGATGGTGTTTTGAGACTTCAGGGCCGTTTATGTGTTCCTAATGTTGATGGCCTGAGGGAGAGGATTCTAGAAGAGGCACAAAGTTCTCGGTATTCTGTTCATCTTGGGTCTAGGAAGATGTATCATGATTTGAAGCAGCATTTCTGGTGGAGGCGGATGAAGAAGGATATAGTGGAGTATGTGGCTAGGTGTCTTAATTGCCAGTAGGTGAAATATGAGCACCAGAGGCCAGGAGGCATACTTCAGCAGATGCCCATTCCTGAGTTGAAGTGGGAGCGCATCACTATGGACTTCGTGGTTGGGTTTCCTCGGACATTGCGAAAGGTTGACGCGGTTTGGGTCATTGTGGATAGATTGACCAAATCGGCGCATTTCATTCCAGTGGCTACTACTTATACTTCTTAGAGGTTGGCCCAGATCTACATTCGGGAGATAGTCCGGTTGCACGGTGTAGCGGTGTCCATTATATCAGATCGAGGTCCTCAGTTCACCTCGCACTTCTGGAGAGCGTTGCATAGTGAGATGGGTACCCAGATAAATCTCAGCACAACATTCAACCCTCAGACTGATGGTCAGTCGGAGCGTACAATTTAGATATTGGAGGACATGCTCAAGGCATATGTGATTGACTTTAGAGGTCAGTGGGACCAGTTCCTGCCTTTGGCCGAGTTTGCTTACAATAATAGTTATCAGTCCAGCATCGAGATGGCTCCATTTGAGGCTTTGTATGGTCGGCGATGTCGTTCCCCTATCGGGTGGTTTGATCCTGGCGAGGCTAAGTTATATGGCACCTGTCACGCCCCAAAACAGAGGGACACGACCGGCAATCAACCGGAGGACGCCGGTCAAGCGGACCTGGAATTTGCCTTTCCTATCCCACGCGTTACCCCATGATTTCAGTATACATTATTCATGTGAAATAGCCATTTAGGCTTAAGCATAAACTTACAACTTGGATTCATTTCTACTTTTTATCATTACCAACATATTATACCAAATACTTACAAAATACATACAACATTTACCAACGTGGATCACGATTCCGAACCGTACCGTTACTTACCCAAAAATACATATGCACATTACCCACATTGTGTCTACGGAGCCTCTAAGAGTACAAGGGAGTTATACAATACTTGTCGGTAACAAGGCTTCGGCTATACCTTACACAAGTACCAAAGTAAGAATCCGGGAGGAAAGATGGCATGAGCCACACTCGGTCGCGAGAGAAGAGGGGCTCACCACAACCGCTGATAGGACGAGGGGGGAGGCACTACTGCCGGTGTGCTGGAGTTCCTGCTATAGAACCACCTGCAATCATCACAAGAATGTAGCGCCCCCGACAAAAAGGGCGTCAGTACATTTGAATTGTACTGGTATGCATGAAAAAACTTTACTCAAAGTAAACTCAATAATGCGCAGGCAAGAGACAGATAGAGAGTCACACAATTACTGCACAAGACATAGAAAGACATACAATGAAAGTTCCAAAAATTTTCACTTCATCAAAATCACAATTTCAATTCCATCCTTGTCCCTCCTCACATCTCACCCTTATTTCTCCTGTTGCGGCGTGCAA
>ML287709.1:0-13317 GCA_005239495.1 Nicotiana undulata | reverse complement strand
ATAACAATACACGTACCGTATGCTTGAACACCACAAGTGATTTTACAAAGATTAAAGTTAGCCATACATACCTGGAGTCGAGTTTCCCTTTTCAACTTTAACCCACAACCACCGAACCGACTAGTACCGTCAATCTAGTTCACAATTAGACATATTCAACTCAGAATTTGAAGTCATGCATGCAATTCGGACTCTCTCAAGCATTTTGTCAAGCACTATGTGAACCCATTAGATTTCCAACCCTATCTTTGTGAAGTTTTCCCCAACCCACTCGCTCTTACTAGATTAGCACCATTTTTTTAAACATGCATGGAAGGTCTTAGCTAATATTTCTAAGATTCATTCCAGGCCAACCCTTCCTTTGTTTAAAAATCAGAAAATTAATGAAAAGAAAGAAAAGGGGTTGGGAACCCTTACCTGCTAGAATGGGGAAGAAAGGGATTACTCGAATTGCCAGGCCTGAGAGACCTTGAAATTCACTTTGATGGAAGGATCACTTACTTTCTCAAGAACTCTCCTTTCCTTCTCTCTATTTGTTCAGAAAACTTGTTAAAATGAAAGGGGGCAGGGGTTAAATGAAACTGGGGTCGGGTATAAAAATTTAGAAAATTAAAAGACCGTGTCGAATATGCGGTCAGGAATGCGATCGCATTCCTGACATGCGGTCCGCATATTGGACCGCAGAATGGCCCCCAGGTAGGCCAAATTTTTAAAACATTCTGCCCGGGTATGCGGTCCGCATACTCATTATGCGATCGCATTATGCGTCGCATACACGTTATGCGATCGCATAACCCCCAATTTCTGGAAAAATTAAGTCCTTTCAAATCTGGGGTATTTTTACAAAAATTAAGGTCCGTTTTAAGAATTTCCCAGAGTTAACCACTCGGGGACTTATTCGGGCATTATTTTACAAGAAATTTTACAGGTCTTTACAGCACCGACCTGGTGAGAGATGCTTTGGAGAAAGTGAAGTTGATTCAGGAAAGGCTCCGCACAGCACAGTCCAGAAAGAAGAGTTACGCGGATGAAAAGGCGTGTGATGTATCATTTATTGAGGGAGATAAGGTTCTGCTAAAAGTCTCGCCAATGAAGGGTATTATGAGGTTCGGGAAGAAGGGCAAGCTGAGCCCGAGGTTTATAGGTCCTTTCGAGGTATTGAGGCGAGTTGGAGAGGTTGCTTATGAGCTTGCTTTACCTCCCATTTTATCAGGAGTTCATCCTGTCTTTCATGTATCCATGCTCCAGAGGTACCACGCTGACTTCTCTCACGTGGTTGATTTCATCACTATTCAGCTGGATGAGAAGTTGGGCTACGAGGAGGAGCCAGTTGCTATCATTGATAGGCAGGATCGCCAGTTAAGATCCAAGAGAGTTTCTGCCATAAAGGTCCAGTGGAGGGGCCAGTCAGTCGAGGAGGCGACTTCAGAGTCCGAGGAGGACATGCGGAGCAGATATCCACATTTATTCAGCACTTCAAGTATGATTCTAGACCCGTTCGAGGACGAACGTTCGTTTTACTGGTGGAGAATGTAACGACCCGACCGGTCGTTTTGCGTATTAGGACCTCGTTCCCCTAAATAAGACCTCCCATAGCGTCTTATGATGATTTATGACCTGCGGGGACGGGTGGTTCGGGATTCGGAAGTGTTTAGAGTGATAAAGGAACACTTGGTTCCTTAAGGTTGGCCTTTAAAGCTAAATTTGACTTTGGTCAACATTTTGAGTAAACGACCTCGGAATCAAGTTTCGATGGTTCCGGTATCTTCGTATGATGATTTCGGACTTGGGCGTATGTTCGGAATGGGTTTTGGAAGACCCAGGAGCGTTTCGACGCCAAATAGTGAAACATGATTCCTTAAGTTTAAGAATTTAGTTGTGGAACGTGTTTTTGTGTATCGAGGTCGGAACGGAATTTCGAAATCGGGAATAGTTCTGTTATGTCATTTATGACTTGCCTGCAAAATTTGGTACCATTCCGAGTAATATAGGTCGGTTCGGCGCATTAAAAGCGAATTCTAGAACTTTAAGTTCAAAGTTTGATTCAGTTTGGTTTTGGGGTCGAATTCTTAGTTTTGTTGTTGTTTTTCACGTTCCGAAAATTCGATCGAGTCCGTATCATGAATACAGACTTGCCAGGGCCTTTGGACGGGGTCCCGAGGGGCTCGGGTAAGTTTCGGACCCCTCGGAGTTAAATTCAAAACACCAGATTTTTCACTGACTGGTTTTCTTCAGTGTGATCGTGGGTCTATTAATGCGATCACACAGAAGAGTTGGCAGGGGTGGGGAAATTCCCTATGCGATCACATGGGCCTGTGTGCATTCGCACAGGGGTGATTTATGGCCTGGCCCAATTTTGTTCTCAGCGTTCGCACCCACTCCCCCGCAATCGCACAGGCCTGGCCCAGTTTGCTCCCCGCGATCGCACGTACCCCTCTGCGGTCACACAGTAGGCCCTGAGGAGCCTTGACCAGTTGACTTCCGCGATTGCACTGCCCCAGCTGCGATCGCACATAAGGGGCAGCTGGGCAGTGTTAGTTTTAAGCGGGACTTAGTCCCATTTTAGCCCTTTTTCTTCACTTGGGGCGATATTGGGAGTTTAGGACTCACCAACATGCTTTAGGTGTTGTATCCGCGATCTTGTATGTGGACTAGGTAGTTTAATATCCTGGGGATTTGAATATATGAAGGCCTATGAGGTTATGTTTCAAAATTGGTATTATTGAATCCCTTTTATGCTGAAAGGACCCTGTTAATTATCTGAATTCCCTAAGGATTATGTATATGTATACAGGAACCCGAGTCGCGTGAATGATTCATGAGCGGACAGCCATATGATTATGATAACCGCGTCGCATGTTCGATTCGCGAGCGGGGCAGATAGATGCATCTATGGTTTGGGTCGTTCGACCCTCGCCAGTGCACATTTACTTTTCACGTCGTATTGACCGTACGTTCACGGTCTGTTAAATGTTTGATAGATTATGGGAAGCCCTGTAATTGAACTGTTGATTTTGGGAAAGAGAGAGGGTTAAACATCGTTTATACCAGGGAAAGAGGTAGTGCGAGGGTACTAGAGAATGATATTTGATGCTCATTTCTTTATTACTGTTCATTTCTGCTATTATTGTTTCGCCTTTATATACGTATTTCATATTGTTTGACCCTAGTAAGTATCAAGGCGACCTCTCGTCACTACTTCTTCGAGATTAGACTGGATACTCACTGGGTATATATTTGTTTACGTACTCATGCTACGCTTCTATACTTAATTGTACATGTTCTGAGCGGGTGCATCTGGTTATCAAACCGGAGCTGGATTCTGATTTTAGTTGGGCCTGACTTCACGGTGAGCTACTTCCCTTGATGATCCTCTGCATCACCATGGAGCTTTCTTTGCTTATTCCCCGTCTATTTCTTTCAGACAGCGGGACTGTATATTATATCTTTTGTATATTCTGTTAGTATATCCGTATGACTTGTGACACTAGTTCCTGGCACACACGTGGTAGGTATTATGGATTACGGAACTGTATATATCATGACCCACGCCTAATTATGATTGCTTTTGGCTAAAACTGGTTAATTATTCTTTTCGGAAATGTTTTGAGCTTTAAAAACTTGATTTATGTTGAAATGTTTAATCAAATAAGAAGGAAACCTTGGTAAATTGAGTGTTGGCTTGCCTGACCCCGCTGTCGGGTGCCATCACGGCCTGAATTAGGATTTTGGGTCGTGATAGCCTCCACCTCTGGCACCTCGACCTCCACCCCTAGCTGGCTGAGGGGGTGGGGGTGCACTTGGTGCGAGAATCATAGCACGGGAACCCTGATACTGAGAACCACCAAAACCTTGGGGGCAAATCTGGAAATGTGCCTCGTACCACCGCAAGTGAAATAAGACGCCGGCTGCTGGGGCTGCTGGCCCTGTAACTGTCCCTGACGACCAGAATAACCACCCTGAAAGCTCTGAATTAGTGGTGCACTGATAGCAGCTTACAGTGCACTGCGGGATACCTGAAGTGCCGACTGGAATGGCCTAGGAGGATGACCGCTGCCAAAAGAATCTCTGCCTCAAGATGAGGCACCAATACGCCTGGCCACCTCGTCCGCATCCTGAAAGGAGATATCAGTACCTGTCTCTCTGGCCATCTGAAGTCTAATAGGCTGAGCTAGACCCTCAATAAACCTCCTCACCCTCTCACGATCAGTGGGGCGTATCATGATAGCATGCCGGGCCAAAGTGATGAACCTGGTCTCGTACTGTGTAACAGTCATAGATCCCTGCTGGAGGCGCTCAAACTGCCTCCGAAAATCCTCCCTCTGAGTAACTAGAAGAAACTTCCCCAAGAAAAACTAGGAGAACTGAGCCCAAGACAAAGGTACAGACCCAGCTGGTCTGGTCAAGCAATAGCCCCTCCACCAAGTCTTGGCGGTACCAGAAAACGGAATGTGGCAAAATCCACTCCATTGGACTCTACGATGCCCATGTTCCGAAGAAGCTTATAACAACTATCCAAGTAATCTTGGGGATCCTTTGATGGTGCACCAGTAAAGGTAGTAGTGATTAACTTGGTGAACCGATCCAATCTCCACAATGCATCGGCAGACATAGTTTCCCCCTCAACGGCCTGTGCCACCATACCCTGTTGAGCTGCTCCAGCTGTCTGAGGTGCTGGAGTCTGGAACTGAGTGGCTAACTACTTTGGTGTGCGAGTAGCAGAAGTCTGGGCCCCTCCCCCAGCCTGAGAGACGGCTAGTGCAGTAGGAAGTAGACCGGCCTAAGCCACGCTCTCCATGAGGGCTCACTAAGCGGACCAGAGCGTCCTGAAGAACCGGGGTGGCAATGAACCCCTCTAGGACCTGAGCTGGTCCAACTGGAACAGTCTGAGCAGGAACCTCACCAGCAAAGTCTACCTGTGGGTCCTCTACTGGGGCTGCTGCTCTGGGCTGAGCCCTGCCCCTGCCTCGTCCTCGGCCCCTCGTAGGAGCTGCAACAAGAGGATCGGGCTGCTGATCGATAGATGAGGAAGCACGCGTTCTCGCCATTTGCGAGAGAATAGAATAGAAACTCAATTAGCATTTAGAATTCAAATCGCACGACAGAGAAGAAGAAATGTGAAGTTATTCCTAACTTTGCAGCCTCTGGGGGATAAGTCCAGACGTCTCCGAACCAATCCCTCAGACTCTACCAAGTTTGTCCGTGAATTGTGAGACCTAAGCAATCTAGGGCTCTGATACCAACTTGTCACAACCTAAAATCCCACCTTCAGGCCGTGATGGCGTCTAGCGTTGAACCCGCTAGACAAGCCAATGTTTTGGTTAAATTTACTATTTTCTTCATTTATGATATCTAAAAGAAAAGCAGTAAGCATGAACAATTGAATAAGAATGCGGAAGCTAAGAGTTTATCAACTTGATATAATAAATATTACGAAATTTCGTACATAAAGCCCCAGAACTGGGGACAGTCTAAGATTACTAAAAATAGGAGTCTGAAATAAACAGATGTAGCTGTCTAGAAATACAAGTTAAGACAGAAAGGGAAGAGAAAAATGGCGACGCCAAGGCCTGCGGACGCCTGTAGGTCTACCTCGGTGTCACCGTGGACTGAAGGATACTTCCTCGCTTAATGTCCACTGGGTCCGACGCTGTAATCTTCACAACATAAAGAAGTGCAGGTGAATAATCAGTACAACCGACCCCATGTACTGAGTAAGTGCCGAGCCTAACCTCGGCGAAGTAGTGACGAGGCTAAGACACGACAAATAACAAATACCTGTGAAGTTCAATAATATAATAAAGAAGTAATGACAAGAAATAAACAGTTAAGCACAAAATTGGGATTAACATGCTGGGGAAAAAGGGTAACAATTCACTGAAATGACAGAACAAGATAATAACTAAGATGTATAAAATAACGACAGGAATTAACAACTCCGAACTAATAAATAAACAGAACGGCACGACATGTCCCCTCGTGCTATAATTTCGCAAAACACTCGGCACGACATGTCCCCTTGTGCATAAATAAATAATCACTCGGCACAGAATGTCCCCTCGTGCATAACCTCACAACCACCCGGCACGGAATGTCCCCTCGTGCACAACATATATAAAAGCAACAATTTGACAAGAAGATTCAACAATAAGAAACCTTAAATGCCCAGAAATGTTCAATAAGAATTCTACCGCCCCGGCAAGGGACACATCTATAACCAATCTCACTCAGAAGTATAACTGATCAAATAATCCTCAACGGAACGAACAATCAATAATATTCTACAACATGAATTACCCTCAATGCATAACTTCCAGAATGACAATTACTTCATAACACAGAGAATATCAATGAAAACTACATATGTCATAGAGTTCGACTCACGGGCATGATTGACCACAACATATAGGTGATCGTCACCTAACCTATACGCTGGACATGGAATTATCCCATAACAATTAAGACGCAACACCTATTCCCTCAAGCTAAGGTTAGGCCAAACATTTACCTCGGCTCCAAGAATCCAAATCAAGCCTCTAGCACCGCTTTTCCTTTCGAACCCGACTTCAAAACAATCGTATCTAGACATAATCGACTCAATAACATCTATAGTTGCTTAACAATTCAATTCCAAAGCTTAATTATTGAATTCCCAACATTCTTTCCAAAATTCCAAAATCGACCCCAGGCCCGATTTGTCCTAACACGAGGTTCGGACCAAAATCCGATCACTCATTCCCCTACGAGCCCGAGTATACAATTTGTTTTGAAATCCAACCCCAAAACGAGGTCAAATTCCCAAATAATCAAAAAGCCCAAACTCTACCCAAAACCTCAATTTCTACCTTTGATTTCATGTTTTTTAGGACTAGAATCTAATAGATATTGATGAAAATTGGAAGAAAACAATGTTAGAATCACTTACCTAAGAGGCTATGGTGATGAAGTGCTTCAAAAATCGCCTAAGAGCTTTGGAGAAGAAAGGGTTTATGGAAAAATGGTGAAATTCCGAGTAAGTAATCTGTTTTGGATCATTTAAATCGCTGGGGAAAAATGACCTACGCGATCGCGATAGGTCTCCTGCGATCGCGTAGAGTACTGGTCCTAGACAATTGCGATCACGAAGAAATGAGTGCGATCGCGGAGAGTACTGGACAATGACCCTCGCGATCGCGACCAAGCGACCGCGTCCGCATAGAGTGATGTGCTACCCAGCCCCCAGATCCCTTTAACGCTATGCGATCGCGTGAGGCCCCTCGCGGTCGTGTAGACAAATACCCCCAGGCTCCGCGATCGCGTCCTAGGCCGTGCGATCGCGTAGGGTTATTTCCCCACCCCATCAACTTGAAGATTGCGATCGTGTGAATTGCACCGCGATCGCGAAGGGTAAATCACAAGACACCAAAACAGCAACAAAACACCAGATTTTTAGCCTAGGTAACACCCCGACGCCTACCCGAAACTCACCCGAGCCCTCGGGGCTCAAAACCAAATATACACACAACCTCAAAAACATCCTACAGACTTGTTCGAGTAATGAAAACACCAAAATAGCATCATAACCATTGAATTAAACCTCAAAATTTATAAAAATTCTCAAAAACCTCTTAAACTTCAAATCTTCCATTTTTTATCCGAATCACGTCAAACTAAGTCTGTTTCTAACCAATTTTCACAGATAACTCATATAAAACATATTGAACCTGCTCCAGGCTCTAGAACCGTAATACGGGCCCGATAACACAGGTTTCACATCAAATTTCATTTTCAAAAGCCTTTATACTTTTCAGAAAACAATTTTTCTTAAAAATTCCTTTCTCGGACTTGGGACCTCGGAATTAGATTCCGGGCATACGCTTAAGTAGCATATTTTCCTACGGACCCTCCAGGACCGCCAAATCACGGGTATGGGTCCTTTTACAAAAAATGTTGACCAAAGTTAACTTTATTCAAATAATTATTATAAAAACATCATTTATCAATTTTCCACATAACGGCTCCTCGGCTATGCGCCCGGGATGCACACGCACATCGAGGTGAGATAAAAGGAGGCTTTCATGACTTCGGGACACTGATTTAGCTAAAATTACACGGGATGACTTTTTAGGTCATCACACTTGGCCTTTTAGAAATTTAGCCGCCGCCAGACACTTCTCACATGTCTTCCTCCATCGTATGCTTCCCAATTCAGTATCATTCTCTGTAGCTCTTAAACCAGCAGATCACCACGACTTCAAACTCTCTGAAGATCATCTTTCTCGATCTGCCTTCATAAGAAATAACTATTCAGTCCTGAACCACCACACACCACAATCTCTGACAACCGCTTCTATAATACTACTTCACAATACTCTGACCCAATGCAACCGAAGAACTATAACACCGGCGAACTTAACACATTCTATTCGATTAAAAACAGAGATACCACATTACAGATGAAAACTCCACCTCGCTTGATAACACCAAGTCTTATTACTTTATTCCCCAGACTTGAACATTCATAGTCCAATTGGTCTTCCTCCACCGGAACTAAAATACTAAAATCTCGAAATTACGCTCTAAGAAGACCTCCCTCCAAGTCATTCATTACCCCGACATATGGGCAAGCATTCTACCATCGACACCGCGTGATAACCAATCGTAAGCATCATAACAATCTAAGCATAACCTCAAAGTTATCATAAACACAGCTACTGAGCTGAAACAACATAATATTCTTCTGCAGGGCAACAACAACATCCCCAACCAACTACACATGGAAAACATCTCGCACCATATCCGTAGCACCATTTCAATTCCTCAAATCCACGTTTCATAGCAAGCGCTTCGCGGCGTATAAGATTGAGTAGGAAGAAACTTAGGCATAAGCCTCAAAGGAATCAAATCGCTCGATGAGGAATCAAGAAGGGAAGTACTTCTAACAGCCTGTAGACTCTCGAAGATAAGTACAGACGTCTCCATACCGATCCGCAAGACTCTACTAGACTTGCTCATGACTCGTGAAACCTAAGGGAACCTAGTGCTCTGATACCACGTTGTCACGACCCAAAATCCATAAGGTCGTGATGGCGCCTGACACCACTGTCAGGCAAGCCAATCATTAATTGGTTAAGTTAAATTCCTTTTTTTAGCATTTTTAAAATCATTACCTTTCACTTATTACATAATAACTGAATTAAATCCGCTAAGTAAATACGGTGGCTTAATATTCCATTTTAATAAAATACATCCCAAACTACATCCCAGAACCGGTGTCACAAGTGCATGAGCAAATTCTAAGAATTATACAAATACTACAAAGCTTGTCCGAAGAACAAATTGGAAAAGGAATTTAAAATGAAAATAAATACAATATGAGGGAGACTCTATCGGCTGCGGGTCGTCTCCTGATGGTGCAGCTCGTCTAAGTCTCCAAATCAGCCACATCGCCGTGTCAAGCAGGGCCACTAGCTATGAATGTACCTGTGCAATAAAAATGCACAGCAAGTGTAGCACGAGTACGAAAACAATGTGTACTCAGTAAGTATCCCGCCTAACCTCAGAGAGGTAGTAACGAGAAGTCAATTTTGACACTTGCTAGAGGTCAATACAATATAATAGATGAAGGATATCAACATGGTTATTAACATCGAATGACAAACAATGACAGTAAAGATCAACTGTTTCCATAAATTTATAAATTCTCCGGTTTTCGTCATTTCATTTAGCAATTTACGTCCATAAGACAATGTAACAGTTCAAGTCACATATGGTATATAATATGTATATATCATGCGTAAGAAATGCCGAAGGTCGAACGACCCGAACCAACAATAATAAAATGTGCACTGCCAAAGGGTCGAACGACTCGAACCATAGATGCATCTATTCTGCCATGGTGTACAACTCGCTCCCATGAGAGTAGTGGAAAGAATCACTCCGCTCGCGGAATATATATATTGCGAAGCGGTCACATATAAATAATAGATTTACTCCGCTCGTGAATCATACCTGCGACTCGGGTACCCATATAGATACACACATTCCAGTAATACATCAGGAATTCATCAGGAAATATTTAACCAAGGAAAGGATAAATTCTCTTTTTAGATGATTAGGATAATGAAGTTTAACCTACCTTAATATTCATTTACTAATTCAATGATATTAGACAGTCTCGTTTTACCAACAAAGTTACAAGTACAACAAGTAAAGCATGCTAGTGGGTCATAGGCTACCCGGACATAAGCTTAATAGTAGCTACGCACGGACTCCCGTCACCTCGTACGTACGTAGCCAATAGTAGCACCCATTCAATTAGTTCACCTATGGGGACAATTACCCCTCACAAAGTTAGAAAGGAGACTTACCTCACTCTGAAATTCCATAACCGGCTTCCAAGCCCTTCCGACGACTCCACGTGCCCGGATTCAAAAATTTCTCGAAGATAAATTCTACCCATAGCTTTACTAACTCAAATATACAATTTGCTCTAATTTTCATGCTTAAATTCATGGTAAAAGTCCAAAATTCCAAATTCTAGGTCTTCCCCAAAAATCCCAAGTTTATACTAATTTTCCCCGTCTAAATCCATGTAAGATCAAATATTTAACTCAAAAATAGGAAGAAATCACTTACCTAGTGTTGCTTGGTGAAAATCCCTCCTTGAGCTCTCCAAAATCGTCCAACCCAAATGAAAGAAATGGGCCAAAACTCGTTTTTAAAACAATCTGCCCAAGTGCTTCATCGAGTTGTACCTTGCACTATGCAGGTTGTACATCCTATTATAATTTTCCCCCGTTGTACACCTTATATTAAAACACCCATAACTCCTTGTAGAAATATCCAAATGACAAATGGTTTAAAGTTTTAGAAACTAGACTCGAAGAAATTTCATTTGATAGGTTGTACACCATATAACTGTTTATATATTCCTAGATATGAGCTTCTAAAGTAGGCTCCATGCATCAGAAAATTATGTCGAAACAGCTTCACCAGCCATATTCAATCGATCATAACTTTCTGATAAAATGTCCAACCCGTGAATGGTTTAACTCTCTGGAAACAATAATTCAAGGGATACAACTTTTATATTTTGCAAATATTCAGATTCCTTATAGATTTTGATATATACGCTTTCAAAGTTAGCTCTTCAACGCATCAGTTGCGGTCCAAAACAGATTTGCAGCAGAAATTTCCAGCAGCTTTTTTGGCCCGAAATCCATTCCGTTAACCTTACGAAATTCACGCGAGGCCCTCGGGACCTTAATCAATTATACCAACATGTCCCAAAACATGATGCAAACTCGCTCGAGGCCTCAAATCACATCAAACAACGTCGAAATCATGAATCGCACCGCAATTCAAGCTTAATGAACTTTAGAACTTGAAACTTCTACATTCGATGCCGAAACCTACCAAATCACGTCCGATTGACCTCACATTTTGCACGAAAGTCACATTCAACATTACGGACCTTCTCAAACTTTCGGAATCTCATTCCGACTCTGATATAAAAATTTCCTCTTCCGACTGGATTTTTAAAAACCTTCAAATTTCTATCTTTAGCCAAATGACTTCAAAATAACCTACGAACATCCGAATTCACTTCCGATCGTGCTCCCAACTCCATAATCACCTTACGGAGCTATTCCCAGACTCTGAATCCCAAACGGACATCTATATCACTAAAATGCCTTTTAACCCAGACTTATGAAATTCTTTCTAAAATGCTAACTTCCACTACATGAAAATAGGTCTTTAGCGATGGGAAATACACTCGTTAAAACTCCAAATCCGGTCGTTATCAGTCAACTACGATGGGATAAAACCCAGTCATCGCCGGTCGTTAGTGCCTCCGTCGTTAAAGGTAAACGGCCGGATTTTGATCCCATCGTAAAAACTCTTTTAATGATGGCATGGAATCCAGTCGTTACACCAAGATTGGCAAGGGGATTTTCCCATCTTTATATGTCGTCCCAGTCGTTAAAAACTTCAGTAACAACAACTAATTTTCAGTCATTGTTAGTGTTTGGCGACCGAAATTCCATTCGTTAATTGTATGTACTTTCAACGATAAATTTTTTTAAAAACTAAAATTTCCCTTCGCTAATGTGAAGTTTAAGTAATAAATATATATATTACACTCATTCGAAATCATACAAAGAAATGAACTCAATATTGACATAAAACATATTTTTTAATTATAGAGAACTAATCAAAGTAGCAATAGTATTACATCCACTTTGCACGATCCTTGTATTCAATTACTTAAAGAAAACAAAAAATTAAGAGAAAGTAAAATAGTAGTTTGTACAGATGACGACTACAACCCCTAATAAAACAAAATAGATTTTCCTTGTTCTTCAACAATTCTAGTTGCTTCAACTTGCTCGGAACTATCTTTATGGAAGATTCTTCAAACTTCAGGCCCATTATCTGTTAAAAAAGGTTCATATTAGTTGAGTAAGAAAACAAGATTTAAGATTGGTAAGTTGCAACCACACAGTAAAATGTAAAACCACGAAGCAAAGAGCATCTCAAATTGGGTGAACCTCGAACAGAAGTACTTCACTTACCTTGGGTAGAATACTGTTAACAAATATCAAATACATACAAGTACATGCAATAAGAGTTGTTCGCTTTCTATTTTTCTGGTTGATGAGAACCAGTATTCAGGTTTTTGTCAATAATTTTCTAGTGCATGTTTGACACTGCAGCTATTTCAAAACCTATTGCCTTTCTTTAATGAACTCATCTACAGTTCATTTGACCAGATATTTATTAAAGCATATCTAATCTTATTTTGCTTCTACTGATTTATGGATTTCAATGTCAGATTGATATTCAAAATGCTGTTATGGAAGGGAATCAGGACATCGTCGTATTCAAACTTCTAACGTTGAATAGAATACGGCTGGAGCTGTTGCTCGAGTCCTGTGTGTGGGATTTCCGTCTTCATTCATTGCTATCATCTGTCTGTACAGTAGCATTAAGAGCTTGGAGGTTCCAGGTTCTAATCCTACCTATAATACTGGCTGCGAACCCACCCAGCTATAACATTGATGGGTAGAAATACCTTACTAATGTGTGCTTGTGGGCAAAACAGGATGTCTAGTCACTTAGCCGAGGCGTGCGCAAGGTAGCCCAAACACTACCAGTATAAATAAATGACGCTTCAGTCACTACTACCATGCATTTAACAATTCCAAGGAGGATCCTTCCTTTTTTAAATAACAATTGACTTCCAAGGAGGACCATCCATCCGATACCTGGTACCACTCACCACGGTAGGTACAACTTCCCAGGACCTTTAAGTATATTATGATACACCACACG
>ML287708.1:0-11175 GCA_005239495.1 Nicotiana undulata | reverse complement strand
ATATATATATATATATATGTATGTATGTATGTATGTATGTATGTATAATACGCTTCGTTGTACAGTTGATTCATTAATTATTCGTATGTAGTAATGTATAAGATTGATCATCAAATACAATATAATATATGTGTGTGTATGAAATTACTCTTATACTTAAATACAACTTAAAAAATTACTTTACATAGATGCCATTACAATCTATTAAAATTAATTACTTAGGTAATAATTATCTATAATAATTTTAGTTAAATAAAATAATTATTTAAAGCTTCTAATAATTTTTTTAATAATAATTTTAGTTAGAATATGTAAAAACCAAAATAATTTTTTTTTTTAAAAACAGCGACCAAAGTTGGTCGCTATTTTGGTCAAACGGTCAATACTTAATTACAGACCAAAATTGGTCGCTATTTTTAAGAAACCAGACCCAAAATCGGGTTTCCCACCATTTTTCATATTATCTCCCCAAAATATTTTTCTCCTCTCTTTCCCTCCCTCCCCTTCTCGTCTCTCCCCACTGCCACCCTCGTCGGACCAGCTGCCACCACCGCTCGCCGGACCACAGCCACCACCGCTCGTCGGACCACTTCCACCAGCTGCCACCACCGCTCGCCGGACCACTTCCACCACCACTGCCGCCCCCACCACCCTATCTCTCATTCTCCACCTAAAAAAAGGTAAGTTTGAACTAGAACCTTGAATCTTTTTCTAGTTTTAGTTTCAATTATGTCAACATTGTAGTTTATTGTTTGAATTAGTGTTTCAATTATATGAACATTGTATTTTATTGAGGATTAGGGTTTAAGGTCTTGTTTTAATTAGATTTGTTAAATAATTTTATTAACTAATTAGTTTAATTAGTGTGGAATTTAGTTTAGTTAGATTTGAATTATGTATTGTTTTGATAGTTTAGTTAGAATTTGAAATTTTGGATATGAATTGAGACTTTAGGATATGAATTGAGTCTTTAAGATATGAATTGAGCCTTGAGGATATGTATTGAACTTTTAGGATATGAATTGGACTTTTAGTTTATGTATTGGACCTTTTAGTTTATGTATTGGACCTTTTTGATATGAATTGAACCTTTTTGATATGAATTGAAATTTTTAGGTTATGAATTGAACTTTTTGTGTATGAATTGAAATTTTAGGATATGAATTGAACATTTAGGATATAGGTTGAACCTTTAGGATGTGGAATTAATTAACTAAAAATGATTAGGATATGAATTAACTAAATTAATTTGTTCTTGTTTTATTTGTATAGATGGAACATCGTACTTGGATGTACAATAGGAATTATCCTAATCGGCGGGGATTGCGGGAGGAATTTATAGAAGGTGTTGATGACTTTGTTAGACATGCAATGGAACTTCCACCATACCAAAGTGAAGGATTAATTAGGTGCCCTTGTGTTAGGTGCGACTGTATGAGGTTTGAAAAACCGGAGGAAGTTAAACTTCATCTTTATAGGAAGGGGTTTATAGCGAATTACTTTGTGTGGAATAATCATGGAGAGGTCGATGGTAGTAATATGAGATTTCATAACATGGTTGCGGCTGAAAGTAGTAGGTCGGTGGAGAATGCAAATCATGATTCTAGAATGCATGATATGGTTGCAGATGCTTTTGGGATGCAATTTGGGAGTGAGCCCACTGAAAATGTTGAACAAACCCCTAATGATGACGCAAAACGTTTTTATAAACAGTTAGAGGAAGCTAGTCGTCCATTAAAGGAAGGAAGTCCGCACTCTGAGTTGTCTGTTGCAGTTAGATTACTAAGTATAAAATCTGATTGGAATATTTCTCAAGCAGCCATGGACTCTTTCATTGACCTTATGAGTGAACTAGTTGACCCTGATATCAACTTACCTGGTGATTTCTATAAGGCAAAGAGATTGGTTTCTAAGTTAGGACTTTCGTCAATGAGAATTGATTGTTGTGAAGGTGGTTGCATGTTATATTATAAAGATGATGCAGATTTAAACAGTTGTAAATTTTGCCACAAGCCTCGTTTCAAGAGGCTTTCCAGCGGGAATATGGTCGCTATCAAGGCGATGCATTATTTACCTCTTATACCTAGGTTAAAGAGGTTATATGCATCGAACAGTTCTGCTTCTCATATGAGATGGCACTTTGAAAATAGAAGACCACCTGGTGTTATGTGTCATCCTTCAGATGGAGAATCTTGGAAGCAGTTTGATAGGACATATCCAGATTTTGCTAGTGAACCAAGGAACATTCGGTTGGGTCNCACAACCAATACAACATAATTGAGGTTAATCATACGAGGGAGTATGATCGCTATGATCCTTTCATAATTGCACATAATGTTAGGCAAGTGTATTATGCTCCTTATCCATTGCGGCAGAATAAGTTTGATTGGTGGGTTGTAATTAAAACTAAGCTTGTATGTAGGGTGGAAGTCGAGAATGTGTTAGATGTTGCTTATCAAAACGATATCTCCAGTGTTCACCAAATAGTGGACGAACTTTTAGAAAATAATTTGGAACATCCTGCACATATATTGGAAGAAGTTGACATAGATGAAGTAACAATTATAGAAAATAAGGAAGAAGAATCAACTGATGAAGCTCAAACTAGTTCGGAAGAAGAATTCTCGGACGAGGAACAATACGTCGATGAGCTTTAAAAAGTTGGTTTCTTTAATAACTCTCGTTTATAGCTAGTTTATTATATGTTTCAATCTAAATATGTATTATATTATGCAGATGACAGGCAAGGGTCGAGGTAACGATGACCCTACTGGTTCTCGGGGTCGAGGAAAGGCTAAGAAGGGAAAGAGGAGAGTAGAAGATAATCCTCCATCTTTTCCACCCTCTTCACAATTGCCATTATATCCGCCTATGTCTTATCCTCCACCCAATGGATATTATGAGGCGCCACAGCATCACCAACCCTACATCTTTGTGCAGACACCGGGTGTTTCAGCACAGGGCCATAGGACTGTACGTCCATCATATAGTCCAGCTGCCTCTCGAGCACATGACTCACATTCATCCGGGTCACAGCCACTGGGGTCACAGCCACAGGTGTCATAGCCACGGGTGTCACAGCCAGGGGGTCACAGGCATCAGTATCACAGCCGCTTCCAGTCGATCCCGCGATGTCGCAGTCACAGGGATCACAACCATCCTCATCAGCGACTCCATCTCTTGCAGGCCTTCGCCTGCGAGATACTAGCTCTGACCCCCCTACACCTTCAACACATGCATCTAATGTACCTGATTCCGACGATGATGTTGATGATGACGAGGAGGTGCATCGTGATCAGTATGTCAGGATCATCATAGTCCCTGAGGGTGATGGGTAAGAGTAATTTGATTTTGTTACGTTTATTGTTTTGTACATTTTGTACTAATATATTAATGTGTTTTTTTTGTTATATTGCAGGTTCATCCCGAGTAACACTACTACGAGGATAATCACCAAAGCCACCAGAAAGCTTTATGATGCCCCTTATACGAGTTGGAGCGAATTCCCATTCTCGCTGAAGGAGTGATATTTTCATACAATATTTAACTTTTGAAATACAGAGCAAGTGTGTATGGGAACACCGCTATAGCGCGGAGGTGGCTGCAAATTTTAATCTTAAGGATCAGAAGCGGTTGTCGCATAGTTTTTCCAATGCTAAACTGTACAACCAGAAGCCTGGATGGTTGCTTGACCATTTATGGGAGGATTTGCAACGGCAATGGCTTACCACAGAGTTCTTAAAGAAGAGCGAAAAAGGAAAGAAAGCTCGCGCATCCGAGAAGGGAGGCTCCTTGCACACTGGAGGTGCGATCAGCCAAGGGACTATAAAAAGAAGATTGGTACGTAATTTATTAATTTATTTTAATTTACAAAGTATATCTATTCTGTTTATTAACTATAATTTATGAATTTTCAGGAAAAGAAGTTGGGTCGTCCAATGAAGCAAGATGAGTTATTCAAGGAGACTCATATTGTCAAGAAGAAGAAAGAGACTGATCCAGAAAGGTGGGTCGAGGGCCGAGCATCGACTGTACATGTAAGTTTTCACTTTTCATTAAGTATTTTTATTTACTCTTATATAAATTTTCAAGTACTAATTAAATATAATTTTTCTTATAGGATCGCTTCACAACTGACGTGGAGGAATTCATACGTAGTCAGCCACCTAATGAGTTAGGCGAGGCAATCCATATTTCAGAGGAGGATGCAGAAAGACTATGGATGCAGGCGGCTGGTGGTGCAAAATATGGGAAGGTATACGGGCTTCCTAATAAGAAGTTCCATCGCTATCACTGTGGAATGCAAGGAATAGGAACTTCCTCACAAGGCGAGCAACTAGACGGGGGGAGCCTCTCCTCTATGCGGGAGACTGTGGCAAAGCTCACAAGCGAGCTACAAGCGTCCAAGGAAAGAGCGAAGCTTAGAGATGCTCAGTACCTTGGCATGCAAGCTTAGATCAAATCTCTCCTAGCTTCTGGAACTTTTCCGATTCCCCGGTCTCGCGAGTCATCGCCAGAGGCTCACCTTGAACATGACCGTTCCATCCGTCCTCCCCGTCGTAGTTCCTCCCGTCCTCCCCGTGGTCGTTCTTCTCGTCCTCCACAAAATGACCCTTCTCATTACCGTCTTGATAATGAAGATTCATCAGACGGTGATGATAATGATGTAGAATGAAACAATCATTGAGTAGTTGTGTATACTTTCAACTAGACAATAGAACTTTTGTTCTTTTTTGAATGGCCTTGTAATAAGTGTTAACTTATTAGTTTTTTTAGTTTTGTTAGTTTAATTTTGTAGTTCTATTGAACTTTATTTTGTTGGTTTTAATATTGGTTTTAATGTTGTTGTTGTGTTATTGTTGTTGTTGTTGTTATTGTTGTTGTGTTCTTGTACTTCTTATTGTTGTTGTTGTTGTAGTTCTTATTTTTGTTGTTGTTGTAATAGGATTTGGTATGCTGGCAGGTGGTGTAGCTGCCAAAATAAGCAGTTTCTGCCAAAATGATACCCAGAATAGCGACCAACTTTGGTCGCTATTTTCTTTAAAAAAACATTTTTTTCTGCAATTTATTAAAAAAAATTCAAATTGTTAACATTAGCGACCAATTCTGGTCGCTGTGGATTAAAAAAAATTAAAAACATTTATACATAAGCGACCAACTTTGGTCGCTATTGTCCAGATTTTAAAAAAATAAATTTATTTTACAGACCAAAGTTGGTCGCTATATTTTATATAATAAATAAATAAATAATAACGTAATTTAAATTTAGCGACCAACTTTGGTCACTAAATTTATATTATTAAAATATTACAGCGACCACTGTTGGTCGCTTTTGTTGATACCCGTTATATTTGGTCCTTTCACCTTAGGGACCAAAGTTGGTCAAAACGGACCAAAGTTGGTCGCTATTTAGCGATCAAACTTGGTCTCTAAGAAAAGGGACCAACGAAAAAGCGACCAAGCCTGTTTGGACGCATTTTGATCGCTTTTTCACTGTTTAGCGACCAACTTTGGTCGTTTTTGGTGGTCGCTTTTTCCTAGATTTTTAGTAGTGACCGACGCAATAGTTATTTCTTGATTATCATAGTCTATAAATATCCGTATAAATAGAATAAAATCGTCGCAATTGCTTAAAAAATCGTTTCCATATCAATAAATAACTGTAACAATAGCTTACATAATCATTGCATTGGATGATATTGCGACGATTATCGACCGTTGCCTTTATTGTTATGTTAACAGATTTCAACCGTTGCGGTTGGAAAGAATAGTCGTTCCAACGGGGAGAGAAGAAAACGTTGCAATAGACGACACTATAGCAACAGTTATGTGAATCGTCACATGAACCGTTCCTCTAGCTCTATTAGCATGCGGGCTAATGGAACGGGCGCTAAACCGCTGCAATAGCTCTATGGCAACGGTTTACTCAGTTGTTGCAATGCTTTTCTTAGAGTTTCCATATGCTCAATTTCCAGTAGTGATTGCGACAATTCACGTAACAATGGATCAAAGTTGGAAAAAATTCGTATGATATTCTTAAGAAAGATTGTACCACACTCTCTTAGAATTGCAATTTCACGTTGCTGCAAATTCATACGAAATTGTTGAGCTCCATCCATTCCTTAGCAAGTCTTAGCATCACTCTTTTTATAAGGTAAGATATCAAGTCTTAGCATCACAACTTTAATAGGGTAAGAGATCAAGTCTTAGCATCACACTTTTAATAAGGCAAGAGATCAAGTCTTAAAGTTACATGTTGTGGGCCCCACTTTGATGAGTTGGCCATAATCATAGCAATTTTTGCCACCTTTGAATGTGACTTAAAGAGTCACGAATGGGCTGCCACGTTAAGGCTTTATCCAAAAGCCTTAATTAATCACACATCAACCCTTAATTAACTAGTTAATCTCTCATTAATCAATAATTAAGCAATTATCCAAATAATTAAGAATTATCTTAAATTACTTAAAATACTACTTACTTTTAACATACCTTATACACCTCATTGTCATGGTCATGTGGTACCTTCTATGGCACTAGTCCATAAATACGGGAATTATAGATTGGACCATATTTTATCCCAAATTACCAACTTTTCAATGAAACTCATTCTCTTCGATTCGCTTACCCTCTCACCTATTTGAAATACTACAATACTTATAATCTCAAAAATAATCTCATTCCCGATCTTATGTCGGTTAACTTACGACGAAACTTTAACGTACGAAAATGCGGGATGTAACATCTCATTTTCGAGCTTATATCAATTTACTTATGGCGTACTTCCACGTACGAAAATATGGAGTGTAACATCATTCACCCCTTTGGAACATTCTTCCTCAAATGGTTATTGATGCATTTTCGGTCTCATAACCGGATAGCTCTTACGAATGGGTTTAATACTTTCCTTGCCATCAAGGCAACTGTTTTGTAAATAAATACAAAGTCTATGGCATTTCCACCTTTAGGCCTCTTTCTCGCACCACGGCATGTGGTCAAAATTCTTCCAATCTCGTAACTGTTGCTACCTTCTGTCATGCAGCATGTACCACTTTTTCCTTGTATGTGTGTCTATGCGACTATCCCCTCCAGCTTTTAGTCAATCTCTATGCCTCACTTGGTGAACATATGCATAACTATGACACGTTGTCCGTCTTGGAACATATATGTGTACTGAAGTTCTTCTCTCGGTAGTTTGTAGAACTTACAAATATTATTGTAACTTACTTCATAGGTCTGGATATCTATCCGCATGACTTTACAACATCTAAGTAAGTCATATTATACCATAACTCTTACCTCTATTTATCGTTACTGAGGTCTGCTACCAAACTCCAGGTTACTTTCATTGCTTATCCCATATGTATAAATATAAGTCCTTTAATGCTTCTTTATTTTTGTTCATCTTAAGAATGACAGCCTAATCTCATCTCATACTTTGGGACTTTTGTCCATCCATTGTTGATTCACCTCAATATTGATCTACAATCTTCCACAGATAACTTGAAACCTATTACGTAATCACTAGGGATCATGTTGCATCGTGGAATATTTGATGTGATTTTCCTGATCTACCTAGGGGCGATACGATGCTATTCTTCCATAATCGTATTTTATAGCATCCAATGTGATTTACCTTACGTGGGTACTTTAATCCTGTACAATTCATGAAATCATTACTCAATCGGAGGCCCAAAAGTCATCCTTCATCCATCACAATTACACTTTCATTCTACTACCAAGGCAACATTCCATCTCTTCTAAATGTTACTAGTCTTAGAATCCTATGAGTTCATTCAGTCTATACTGAGCTTTCTATAACTTAGGGAAACCATCAATTCCCTTGCTTTCATGGGCTTAATCCTGAGGATTTATCCATTCTCATCACCTTCTCACTCGCCCTTTCTTATCATTACTTCTGTATTCCTAAAACCATGTCTCTTTACCATACTTTAACTTGCGACCTACACATATTTATCTATACTATTCTCAACCTTCCTTCAACTTGCTTGCCCTCATAGATTTCCTTATGTTATTCTAGAACATCAAGCGAGACATCACATCGTCTCTAACTCTTCTTTACTCTCTTGACTAGGCCTCTCGATACCTAGAAACCATAGGCTGGAAGATATGCCACTGACGACGCCTTTATCATTCCTGGATACTGAATCCCAACGCTTCAAGCCTTCTATCCGAAGTATGGACTATTTACGATCTTTTGCATTTGAGTATCTCGTATGTTATTCACCTTTACCTTACTTACCTTAAAATCTCTTATTACAACTTCTATCTCTTTCATGAACTCCTTTCTACATAGGTATAATTAACATCCACGACTTGAAGCTCTATTATAATACTTGCACCTCTGGTGCATACACAATCCGGTGGGAGATTCATACTGACTTCATATGAGGCTGGTATTCGTCTAACTGGCTTTGTCGTATAGCTGTTATAGAATATGGTTATTGTACTATCTGTCTTGTACCCCTGATATCAAGAGTGGTCCTATAATGTTCTCAATCACGAAGGCTATAGTTTTCTTGGTCCAATAATTAGACTCATGATTTACTTAGTTGATGTAACTCTTTAGTTTCCTCTTCCCTCCGATCAACATTTATGTACGCTTAAGCTATCTTCCAATATGCGGTTTATGGTGTTAGTTATTACTTTAGCCTTTCATGGACGCTATGGAATATCCATGATACAATCTTCTAACAATTCAATACTTTGTCTATGACCTGGACTCAATTCATTCTTTTAACTTATGCCAGAGTCTTCTACAGATGTATGATTGTCAACATATATGATGCATGGATAATACTCCAAACTCTTAAGTGAGTTCATACCGTAACTAACTATGAACCATCGATCAAATAATTCATTTTGTTCCTTCTCAACTTTCTTTAAATTTAAGTAATTACTTTTCATGTTCGTTCTGCCATTTGTTGCATGAATACTTGGCTTATCTTAGTGCCCACAAATACTTGCTGGTTTTTGGAACATAAGGATTTGAAACGTACATATTTGAAAACTTACTGTTTTACTTTCTTATTTTTCGTATTTCGTACTTACTTCTATTTTGAAAGTCATAAATTTGGAAGTGTTGGAAATCTATGTGAGATTTTGGTTACAGTTGAGGCCTGGAAGACGCGACTGAGTTATATTATTTATTGCAATTGACCTTCCTTGCCTGTGTAGAATTGTTTTCTTGTTTCCTTTATATATATATATATATATATATATATTATTACAGGTTATGTTATAATTGCCCCGCCTTAGCCTCGTCATTACTTCGTCGAGGTTAGGCTCAGGACTTACTCAGTACATGGGGTCGGTTGTACTGATACTACTCTCTGCACTCTTTTGTGGAGATCCAAGTACCGACCAACGTTAGAGATTTTTGGTAGTGGACACCCATCATTCGGAGACACGAGGTATATCTGTCGGCGTTCACAGATCCCTGGAGTCTTCTCTTAGTTCCTAGAGACTATCTTTTTCTAAAAATAGATATATTATTTTCTTGCAGCCCATTATTTGTAGTATTCTTAGAAGTTCGTGAATTGTGACACCAGACCCTGGGGTAGTCTCATAGTTATATGATTAGTTCGTGGCTCGGGTTAATTATTAGTGCAATATTTTTTTTATGAAGTTATCTCTGGAAATCGTTAGATCTAATTTACTTTAAATTTGTTTTGTTGTGTTTAAGTAAATAATCAAAGGAAAATAGCTAATCGAGTTCTAACATTGGCTTGCCTAGCATGTGTGGTGTTAGGCGCCATCACGATCCCTACGGTTGGGTTTGGGTCGCGACAAGTTGGTATCAGAGCACTAGGTACCTTAGGTCTCACAATTCATGAACAAACTTGGTTGAGTCTGAAGGATCGGTACGGAGACGTCTGTACTTATCTCTCAGAGGCTATGAAGTTAGGAATAATTTCACTTCTATTCTACTCTATCGTGCGGATTTATTCTATCATTGATGATTGAAGTTGTCTATTCTCGTCCTCTCACAAATCTCGACAACATGTGAAACATCTACAACCGGACAAGAGATGAAGCCCCAATGAAAACTATGATTAGGGGAAGATACAGAAGCAGAGTTCAGTCTAAAGCTCGAACATCAGCACCTATTGTACAGTTTCAAATGGATCTAGACACGGAGGTTCTAGCTCAATCAGTACATGTTGGACTAGTCCAGATTCCAGAAGGATTCATAGCTACTATGGTATTGCATAACAAGGGAATAGTTGAAAGCAATGGGGTTGATTTTGTTGTGTTTCAGATGACAGATTCTACCAAGAGGTGGCGGGAAGATTATGTAATTACTAAACCTGTTGTGCCATCTGGTTGATTTATATGTGCTGTGAAGTTTAACATTGTAGATTATCAGGCATTGTGACCTATGACTTCGTGCCAAGTGGGTAACTCAACCATCAAGGAATAGATTGCGGGGTCATGTGTTATATCCATTTTGGTCTTGAATGTATAAGGCCTGAGATTTTGCAAGAGATAAAGGTGGGACTTGCGGCATGTACGCCTTTTTAATGACCCTATACCTCAGTACCAAAGAATATATTCAAACAACTTTAAATCTACAGAAGGTCTACTCAGCATGGAAGTCACGGTTGCGAATTTTGGGGTGCTCCAGAGGGAGTACAGTGGTTGACAAGCTTCTAGACTATATGGTTTGTGCCAAGAATTATCTGTATAGGGCCTTACCTTTGGGATCATTGTGAATCAATAAGGATAATGTCACGACCCAAAACCGGTCCAGGTCGTGATGGCGCCTAACAACGAGGTTAGGCAAGCCAACGATCAACAATCACAGTAAAAATGCGGAATACAATAACAACATGGGGTAAGGCCATAGAAACAAGCTGAACCACAGCTAGGCCCAATACATATACAACCCCGATAACTACCACAAGTGTGTGCTAGGACTAGTATCACAGTGTCAACGGGCGGCTACATAGATACAACAGGAGAAATACATATACAAAATATACAAGCCGCAGTCTAGAACAAAAGACTGAGCAAAAATGAAACTGGGAGGCTCCAGAGGTGCTGTCAGGAAAACACCAAGAAGACAGCTCACCGTGTGGAGCGACGTCACGATCAGTACCTATCAGCTGACGGACGAATAGACGAACCAGCCTCAATACCTGCACAGTCAAG